>APFE030414571.1:67954-80629 GCA_000404065.3 Pinus taeda
ATATGAAAACTATTTTTAGATTGAAAAATCTCTTGGGATTTGGTCACTCACGACTCGTGATAGATACAAAGTTAAGATGAACTTATGTTGGTTATATAAATAGGGTGCCCTTCCTTATTCACATTGAGTCCATATTATAAGATCCATAATGTTTGGTTACACATATTGAGGTGCAAAGTTTTGCACTAATTCATTTATTTTAGGTGTACAATTTTGAAGAAGAAAAAACATGGTGGAAAATAAAAAGACAACACCATATGAAAGCTCAAAGAGCGAAAAAAATGAAAAGTCATGTAATTACTATAGACAAGAATGTAAGAGTGGGGAGAAGCATGTGAAAGGATATTTTGAGCCACATTTAGAAAGCGCATGAATTTTAGAGTGAGGAGGGAGGAATGTGAACAACGACAACTTTGTAATGTATACATGTGAGCAAGTGGGGCAAAATACTGGGCAAAACATAATAAGAGGTGGGGAAGGGCGTGAATATTTGGTAAAACAAAAAAAGAGGGTGGGGATTAGGGGGAATATTGGGTAAAATATAAGGTTGGGGAGGAGGTGAATATTCAGTGAAACATAGGTTGGATGTGGAAGGGAATATTAAGCAAAACATTGGGTGGGGGTTGGGGGATATTGGGAAAAACATGAGGAATATTGGGTAAAACACAATAATATTCCCCATGTTTTTCCTGATATCCCCCCACCCCCACCTTATGTTTTAGTCAATATTCCCCTCCACCCCCACTATATATTTTACCCAATATCTCCATACCCCCCCCCCCCCCCCCCCCTCCCCCCACTCCCACCCTAAGTAAAACACATTAATATTCCCCATGTTTTTCTCCACACACACACACACACACACACATGGAATGAAAGCAAGGGAAACTCTGAAATACTTCCCCACATTTCATGGATAATAAACTAGGTAAGCCATTAACCCTGATTACAGGGCCTTGCCCCAAGGGAATCAAAGAGAGTCAAACCCACGATTAGCAATAACTAGCAACAATATCTAAGAACTTCACGTCTAGCTCTAGACAACTTAAGCTAACCCTTGGGGCTCTTTAGAGAGAGAGAGAGAGATGGGGGGGGGGGGGTTTGTAATTATTGTAGAAAAAAGTATGAAAAGGAACATGTGGAAGGATCTTATGAGCTACATTTAAAAGGGTATGGATGTTAGAGTAAGGAGTAAGGAATGTGAACAATAATAACTTTTACAATGTCTATGTATGAAGGGGTTTTCACCTCGAGGTATTTGATCCCTCTTCATGCATGATAAATTCAAAGTTAAGATGGATTTACACTAGTTCTTTATATGTGTAATAATTATTATTATTATCCAATTTTAAGGTCACGACCAAGCCAACACCAAATAGGTGTATGAGACCCCTCTGTTTGTGGGACAAGAGACCCACCTTCGTGCAATGATTTGACTGCTAAGTCTATCAAGGCATACATGTTCTAACCCCCTTTGGTTTTTAACCTGTGACCTATTAAAAGGAAACATGTGCTCTTAACCATTATGCCCACTCAAGTTGTATAGTTTTCACCTTAAGGTACTTGATCCCTCTCCACATATGATAGATCTAGATTTAAGATAGATCTCTCTCTCTCTCTCTCTCTCTCTCTCTCTCTATATATTATATATATATATATAAGAGAGAGAGAGAGAGAGAGAGAGAGAGAGAGAGAGAGAGAGAGAGAGAGAATTTGAATTTGCCATAGATAAAAAACGTGAAGAAACATGTGAAAGGTTCTTATGAGCTACATTTAAAAATGGCATGGATTTTAGAGTAAGGAGTGAGGAATGTGAACAATGGTAACTTTGTAATGTATATATTTAGTCCCAGGGGAGGGGGGAAATATTGGATAAACCATAATAGGAGGATTAGGATGGGGGGATATGAGGTAAAACATAAGAAAGGTTGGGGTGGGGGAGAATTTTGGGTAAAACATTGGGTGGGATAGTTGTATATATATATATATATATATATATATATATATATCATATAATATATATATTCAAGTAAACAGTACCCACCCATAAAACAAGAATACATCCATATAGACACAAAAATTACAAATAGCAAGATAAAAAAGATTACACTCATATACATACAAAGAAGAAACACACATATAAATACATTCATATAAATACAACAATGAATACAAGCCCACAATATACATACAATTATAACAAAGACTACACTCATATGCATATAGATGAACAATACGCATACGAATACATTCATTCATATATAAAAAATACAAGTAAACAAGTATGCATATACCGTTAAGCAAACAATGCACATACAAATATAGCTAAAAGCACACACACACACTCTCTCTCTCTCTCTCTCACACACACACACACAAAACATTCAAAATGTTACATTTATACATATGTACAAATAACTCTTAAAAAACAAACATTTATATATACATAGAATCAATTAAAACACAATTCTAACACTCAAAGAATATTTAAAAAAGACATTCATACACATATATTGGAACTCTTACAAAAACACATTTATATGTAGATACAAATACTAGAAACACCACTCATAAACATTCCCAATAATATGTATTCATACACACGAAATAAAATCTAAAAAATAATTTAATATAAATACATTCATAGGTATAAATAATCACTAAGAAATATACTCATTATTGGTAAATAATCGTCTGAATATATATTCATTACATATAAATAATAAAAACTATAATGAAACATGATAGATCTAAAGTAAAATACTATATATATATAATATATATTATATATTATATATATATATATATATAGAAGATAGAGAGAGAGAGAGAGAGAGGAGAGAGAGAGAGAGAAGAGAGAGAGAGAGTTTTATAACTACTATAGAAAAAAATATTGTATAGAAAAACATGTGAAAGTATCTTATGAGCTACATTTAAAAGAGATGTGGATTTTAGAGTGAGGAGTGAGGAATGTGAACAATGATAACTTTGTAATGTATATGTATGAAGGGGGTTTCACCTTGAGGGGTTTTCATGTATGATCATTCGAAAGTTAAGATGAACTTGCACTAGTTCTTTATATATATAATACTAGTTTTCACCTCAGCATACTTGATCCCTAAGAGATAATAAATCCAAGGTTAAAATGGATCTACATTATATATATATATATATAATATATAATATATAGAGAGAGAGAGAGAGAGAGAGAGAGAGAGAGAGTATTATGAGCTACATTTAAAAAGGACATGGATTTTAGAGTAAGGAGTGAGGAATGTGAACAATGATATCTTTGTAATGTATATGTATGAAGGGGGTTTCACCTTGAGGGGTTTTCATGTATGATCATTCGAAAGTTAAGATGAACTTGCACTAGTTCTTTATATATATAATCCCTATAGTTTTCACCTCAGTGTACTTGATCCCTAAGAGATGATAAATTCAAGGTTAAAATGGATCTACATTACCTCTCTCTCTCTCACAGAGAGAGAGAGAGTATTATGAGCTACATTTAAAAAGGGTATGGATTTTAGAGTAAGGAGCGAGGAATGTGAACAATGATAACTTTGTAATGTATATAGGATGGGGTGAGGGGAGGGAGGATATTGGGTAAAACATAATAAGAGGGTAGGGATGGGGTGAATATTAGGTAAAACATAACAAGGGTTGGGATGGGGGGAGAATATTGGATAAACATAAGGTAGGGGGGCACTTCGGAATACCCCACCATATGTTTTACCAGTATTACCCACCACCCTGACCTTTGCCATGTTTTACCTGATATTCCCTCCCATCCCTGCTCTATTATTCTAGTTTACCCAATGTTACCCCCTCGACTCATATATATACACATTATAAACTTATCATTGTTCACATTTTCACTCTTTACTCTAAAATCCACATCCTTTCTAAATGTATCTCAAAAGATCCTTTCTTATGTTCTAAATGTAGCTCAAAAGATCCTTTCTTATGCTTCTTCCCACACTTATATTTTTTTCTACAACAATTACGAAACATTTCACTTTTTCATCTCTTTAAGATTTTAGATTATGTTGTCTCTTTATTTTCCACCGTGCTTTGTCTTCTTCAAAATTGTACATCTAAAATAATGGAATTAGCGCAAAACTACACACTTAAAAAATGTGTAACCAAACATTGCACATAACAAAACTTTACATCTCCAAATTATGCACCCAATGTGAATAAGAAGGGTCACACTATCTATATAACTAACATAAATCCATCTTAACTTTAGATCTATCATGCATCGAGGGTGGTCAAGCCCCTTGAGGGGAAAAAAATTAGATTGAAAAATATTGAGGAGAGGTTTGCTACATACCCCAAAAATGTGTAACCAAACATTTGACATTACAAAACTCTGCATCTCCAAATTATGCATCCAATGTGAATAAGGAGGGTCACCCTATCTATATAACCAATATAGATCTATCTTAACTCTAGATCTATCATGCATGGAGACTGATCAAGTCCTTCAAGGGGAAAACTATTACGCACTTGTTAAATACACACACATAAAGAATTAGAGTAGATCCATCTTAACTTTAGATGTATTAAGTGTGGAGAGGCATAAAGTCCCTTGAGGTGAAAACTATAGGTACTATGTATGTATTTATCTTATGCTTCTTCACAACTCAATGTAATTTCTATTTGTCCATTGAGAAGCTTAAACATAAAAGACATGCCTTATTTTTTGGCATACATAACACATTATCGCTTGTTTTATTATTATTTCTCATTGTATGTAGTGAATACATTCTTACTTATGCTCCCCACCCCAATCAAGCTAGAATCATATTCTCACACTCATTGGAATAGTTCAATGCAATGAGAAAAAAACATATTTTATGCTTCTCCATATGTTTTAGTGCATTTTATGACACCTACACAATGTAATTGAACAATAATGATAAAATGTGTCAATTAACCTCTAAAGCAAGCATCATGCTCAAATCAAGCTAGAAGATACATGATGCAAGGCCTCAACACGTGAAATGTGAATAACACCTAACCATCTCGACGAAAAGAAGGGATGACCCTCTTATTTTTTCTCCAGTTATCCAATATGTAACCTCCTCCTCAAATCATGTCAACCAACTCCACAAGTCAAGAGAAGTACAAGAATATCCACACATGCCAAATAAAGGCCCTAATGTCTAAGTAATGCATCCTCCAAGGTAGATGTCCCATCAAACTATGTGATAGATCCATGAAAAAATGATGATATAAAGAGAGCACTCAAGGATCTAGGATGTGGAATGTCAAGAGAAGACTCATGTATGTAAAATAGCCCTAAATTTATTGGGTGATCTGACTAGTGCATTGGGATCCATGAACTACCTCAAGATATGTGAAATTACCTTGGAAAACACGTCTTTGCATGAGCAACTATATAGTCATCTACGAGCATTCACGGCCAATGTGTGAAAAATACATAAGTGTGGATGATCCATTATAGGGCATAAGATAAGTGTGCTTCCATAGGTGTGTCAACCTTTACAACACGAACAACATTTTTACATAGAATGCAGTGGGAGAGCTCGAAGGTTCTTTAGGCTACATGTCCTAGTAGATCCATCTCAAGAACCTTGCATACCTACTCGGGCTATAAATGACTAGCATGGTGTTATATTAATTTGACCAAGCGGTAGTTAGCTAAGCTATAAGAGGATGAGCCATGAATGACCACAAAAATATTTGGAGATACCATCTAGGTCAAACACTTTTACATGGATCATTTAAGCATGACCCAATATAACAAATGAGTATAAAGATAGTCACATTTTTATTTGATCATGATACAATAGTACAAATAACCTCCTCATAAAATATGAGGTGCACTAATGTGAAGTTGAGATCTAACAATCTACATCCACAAAAATTTAGTTGAATTCTTGATGAGTTTGCAGTGAGCCAAGAAAAAATCCATCAATATGTCTTTATAAAGACTTTTTCAAAATTGGCAAGGTTTATAATGATATATCCTCACTCCATGTCTTCAACATTTCAAAATTTTGCATATTTTTATAGGCTTGGTTGCCTCCTTTTCATATTTAGATAATATTAATTCTCTTCTAGTAATGGTTCTATATTATCTCTCCTAAAGTACCCACAAAGTTTTTTATTGTGCAATTCATATACGAGATTTTCCTTATTGGAGCTCTTTGGAATGAACAACTTCCTATTCTTAACATAGTACACCGCACCCCCCCCCCCCCCACCCCCCCCCCCCCCCCCCCCCCCCCCCCACCAACCCCTCCCATATAACAAGTGGTTAAGGTGAGTTATCCTATCTTATAAAATATGATTTCCACAAACCAACACAATCTTCCTAGAACCTTTGGCATCCTCGTACATATCCTTAGCCATTTTGAATTTTGAAATGCTATTACTGGGAGTGGCAAGAAATAAAAAGCTTTTATAATGATCAACCACATTGTTCTATTTCAATGCCTTTAGCTTCACAACAAAATAATAGATCTATAAAATTTTCACCCATTTAATAGCCTTGCACCTAATTATTTATATGCGACACAAACTCCTTCAATATTAGATAATGAATTTAATTATTTCATGCTGAAATATCAATTTGAAACTTCAAATTATACGTGAGATATTTTATCGTGCCTTCATTCATCTTCTCATTGAAAAATGTGATTGAGATTTATTCTTTATTTATAACATCAATAATCACTACTAATTTGGCATTTCAGATAACTAATTTTTTATTATTATTAAAACCAACCAAATATAAAATTAAAGCTTTTTGTTACCTTCTCTTTCCGAACCTAAAAACTCTATTTGCAGTTATCCACTAGAAATTGCTAGCCTCTATGCATTATGTGATGAACACACATATTTCATTGAACCAATACAATTTCTATAAAACCTTGACATACCATGAAAAAATTTCACTTTGTAATATGAATTACTTAAACGCATATGCCATTCCAAAATTTCCCCTATTTTTATGAATACATATGCTATAAAACCACAAATCCCAATTGCACCAAAATTTGCCCAAAAAGTGCATGATACTTCATCACTATGTAAGGAAAGTGTTGCTTATTGGATCCTTGATTTATTTATTTATTTTTTCAATAGAAAAAACAACAATATTTCATTAGTAGGAATAAAATATGTTACATGTATTGAGAGTCTTTGATGCAATACTACTACTAGAAGCGATCATCGCCAGGAAACCAAATACACCACAAGGCCAAAATAGGGTCAGAACACCAAACACAGAAATACAAAAATACAAGGGGTTGGAATCCCAGGAAGTCAAATGTGAGGCAAACAGAAGCCCAAATCCAAGAAAAGAAAAAACAGAACATCGTAAGTCCACCTACAAAAACCTCAGTCTAGTAGGAAAAATCCGACCTTCAAGCTAATACAACGGCACCAACGTTGATAACAGATCCCACATCTAGGCATTCATACAAAATCTGCCCAAGCAACACAAAGATCCTATGCTTGGAAAGTAGGTCTGCCTGAGAATTATGCTCCCGAAAATTTTTGGCAGAAAGATATAGAATGGAAACCTGCCTTCATGGATTGAATTTGCTCCAGCCAATGAGATAATGATTCTTGATTTCATCTCATGTTGCATTTTGTGTGTGTTTCAAGGCAATCATTTCATTCAAAGTTGTATTTGCATAATCTTCTTCGAACTCAAACATGGACTGAAATATGATATTGGTCTGAGATAAAGGAACTTACACAACTTGCCATATGAAGTATTACAATTGTTGTCATAGATATTTATTACAATTATATTATATAAATTATTTTTAATATATTAAAATATTTAATTTAATAAATAAAGAGTAAAATTGAATTATGATATGTAGTTTCTATTTTGAAAATTGATGTTTCGAGTCCAAAACTGATATGATTAAGAATATTAGATTGTTGTGCTAAGATCCTCCTCAAATTAGAAACAAAATGCTTTCATTGTGCTTAAGGATTCATGAGTTTTATAAGTGTAAAATGAGTTTTTATGTTAATTTTATGAGCAATTTTAACATAAATAAGAGACTGAACAATAACATGAAAATGTACAGAACATCACCAAAAACACATCACAACAAGAACATGATGAAGGAGTTCAACCCTCTTGGGCTACGTCTCCTTGGTCCAGCTTCCAATGACTTGGGCCTCTCTATTATGCTCAAAAGTGTAAAAATATATGTTTATAATGCTCCAATGCTTTTGAAACTTGCTCCAATGAGTCCAGAATGTCTAAAATTGGCTACCTAGCCTCTTTTTGCATCCAATTTGGTTGAAAACTAGAGAAGTTATGACCTTTCCTAGTTTCTCCACTATTTGCTCTACAATTTGCACAAAATCCGACTCATCCTACAAATTCACCCCATTTTCCACTAACGAAGCAACAAATTCCCCAGATTTCAGGCGAATTTGTAGGACCGTTAATTTTGTTGCCAAGGCCTTAAAACCAAAAGATTGGTCATATGGGGGCCATGTGCCCAGGGGCTAGCCCCCAACGTTGGCCGCTTACCTCCGACAGTCGCATAAAATGTTTGTAAGACGTGTTCACATGTGGATGCTTGGTTCAATGGTTAGGTGGTGGCGGTGACTGTTAGCGGTCACATTAATCGTTTGATGTTGGCGAATGGTGTTCACATGGGGGGTGGTTAAGTCCGCCCAACACCCCAACATTGGCGGCATTGAACTTTAACATTAACCTGGAACAATAGTAGGTTAAGAAACATAGTGCGAGCTCAATGGTAATTTGTTGCATTTGTGAGTGGGAGGTCGCGGGGTTGAGCCCGACCTCTGCCCTATCCGCCATACAAAATTTTAAAGTTCCATTAGGAGGACATGTGGCAGCCTCAGGCTTAGCCATGTGTCACCTCCTCATTGGCCCAAACAAAAACACATGGACCAATAGGACAATGCAAACGAAACAAAATATTCCAAGAATATTCCCCTTGCCATCTAGACGGTACGAATGCCTAGTCAAATTGAGGTATTATATCTTTTCCAAGGACTAGGGATTTTGAAACTTCTTGGTTACAAATGACTCCTTAATCATCATTAGATACATGCACCATTCTACCATCCCAAAGGATTGTATTTTGGCATGCCTAATTCAAAGGATATAGAAGGAAGTGCAAAAAATTGATTTTGTAGGTGTACTAAGAGCACAAAATCACCTAGTATATCACTTAGTTAATGTAGCCACTAGTTTGATCATGGGAACCTTATCATGTTCATAATGAATGCAAAGCACAATAGGTGGTAAATATGTTTTAAGAGGAATGAAGGCACATTGACACCCTAGAGGTTACAATTATCCTCACACACTTCAACTTCAATGTTGGAGCAATTTCATATTAGCCTTGGAATTAACATTAGGAATGGAGGTGGTATTATTTTGGATTTGAACTTGGCCCATTTATAGTTAATTTTTCAAGTTGGCCTTAGGGAGGAATAGGGATCACCCATCTCCATCTTGATGTCAGTTTGAATTGCATTGGTTAATTCAAGGAGGAACAAGGAGACGATGGACCAAACCTTGTTATAGGTACAAATTTTGTTTAATACTCGATTTTGGTATTTTCCTAGAGTATTGGACCACCCTTCATGTGGGTCAATGGTGCATCAATCTTATTCCTAACTAGTGTTTAGGAGATTTGGAGCATGTGGAGAATAACCACCCTACATGCTACTTTCATGTGAAGCTTTGGACCCATGACAATCTTTGAGTCGATAGGAAAGACTTCTATTAGATAACTAGGTCACCATTTCCTAGTTAAATAAGAAAGTTTCTATTATAGATGAACCTCAATACATTAACCATGCATAACTATTGAAGATAATAACAAACAAAATAGAAAATTGAGAAGTTTGAAGTTGATTATAGCATGTTATACAACCTATTCTTGGCCTTGTTATAAGCTCTCAATTTGTGTCCAATCCAAGGATGTCATTTGTGTCTACACTAGATTTGGTAAAAGAAGAAGAGATAATGTAGCAAGACCCTAAAGGCTTGGAAATGGAACATGTATAATACAATCTCAAGCTATCAATATAAATTAAGCACGAACATAATGTGCATGACCCTTTTTTATTTCAAGATAATTTTTTTAGTGGTTTTATTATTAGGATAATTTCTAGGTTATATACTAGTAGAACATTGTTAATCCCTATATAAGTCCCACAAAACCCTTATTAAGCACTATATAATGAGTCATTACATTTCTATTATCACATTTTTATATAGACTAAAACCTTTCATGGTCCCATTTTATTATAATTGTACCCTCTCACTACAACAAAACATGTCATTAGCGTTGTGAATAGCGCCAAAACCCAGTGTTTCTGAGCACATGAACTGGCTTGAAGCGACGATGCAATATCCAACGAAAGAAGGCATGTTCACATTGGTGCCTTGATTTGAATTGGGAATAGTGTCGATATTGTCACTGGGAATAACACCATAAATTGTTTCTTCCACTGTTGTGTCCATTTGTATCTCTAGTTTTGCTCCAGTTGGGCTTCCTGTTTTGCTTCTGCCATGGCGTCGAAAATAACTTCTTTTTTGGCTTCCTAATTAACGGAAAGCTATGCTTCCACCGTAACAATAAGTATTGCTTCCAATATGGCACCACATGTTGCATCTAACTTTGCTTCCATTATGGCATCTTCTTTAGCTTATAATATGGCTTCCATTATAGTGTCTTTTGTTACTTCTAATATTGCTTCCATTATTGCTTCTTGGTTAGCTACCTAAATGGCTTCTTGGTTTGCTTCTTTGGGAATGTTGAGTTTGGTTCTAATATTGCTTCCATTATTACTTCTTTTTTTGCTACCTGAATTGCTTCTATTTCTGTTTTTTACATAACGCCAAGTTTTGCTTCCATAATTAATTCTTTTTTGGCTACTTGAATTGCTTCTGTTTTTGCTTCTCATGTAATACCCAATTAGGTTGCTAGTATTGCTTCCATTATTACTTCTTTGTTTGTTAAATTGCTTCTTTTTTGCTTCTTAGATAACACCAAGTTTTGCTTCCAAGATTGCTTCTAGTGTGCTTCTAGTTTGGCTTACATTGTTGCTTGCAAAATTGCTTCCTTGTTAGCCTCATGGTTTGCTTCCCATTTAGCGCCTCGGTTTGCTTCTTTTTTAGGTCTAGGGTTTGCTTCCTTTTAGAGTTGATATTTGCTTCTAAATTAGCTTACAATTTTTCTTCCTATTAAGCAACCAATTTAGATACCTATTTAGAGTCAGTAATAGCTCCAAGTATGGCTTCCAATTTAATCTTGAATTTTACTTCCATTTTATAGCCACATTCTGCTCCCATTTTAACAACTCATGATGCTTCCTTTATAGCTTTCATTTATACATTTAATATTTTTTTATTTCAATTAAATTAGTTAAGTATGTCGTACCTCTTAAATATCTTATATGATTATAAAGTAAGCGATATTGCATTTGAAATATTTTATAGCATACCACTTATAAATATTTTTTTATGGAAATGGACATCCATACAAACTAACAACTTTTTTTCGAACTATAACCAATACTTTTATATTATTAATAAACAAAATCGTTGGTCGTGAATAGCTACACATAATGCAAGCCTAAATTCACATCATAGAGATTTCTAAAGAAAAGCTCTTTTAGGTTTCTTATAGTTACAAACCATACCATCACATTGGATTAAAATAACATCATTTTTTAAACTATAACCTTCATTTTAACTATAACAGGTATCAGAGCTATTTTGGCTTCTTCTCCCACTTTTTGTTTTCTTTCCACAGGGGGGCACAAGAGAGCTTAGTCATTTTTCCAGCCCTGAAATGTCCATTGTTTCGCTACACCAAGAGAACTTCTCAGAGCTCACAAATTTTGTCAATGCATCTGCAACATTCTTCAAAGTGTCCACCTTTACCGGTAACACCTTTTTGTCTTCTATCATATCCCTCACAAAGTGATACTGAACATCAATGTGCTTTGTCTTTGAATGATAAGCAGGGTTCTTTGCCAAGAAAATTTGCACTTTGGCTGTCACAGTCTATCCTTATAGCTCCCTGTACTAAACCCCATACTTGAACACAATCTCTGCAACCAAACTGCTTCCTTGCTTGCATGAGTGGCTGCCATGTATTCTGCCTCTGTAGTTGATAGTGCCACTACAGATTGTTTCTTACTCATCCAACTGACTGCACCTCCAAATAGGTTAAACACATACCCACTGTAGATCTTCTCTGATCCAGATCTCTAGCCCAGTCTGCATCAACAACAAAGCCATGAATATCCAACACTTTGTCCAATCCTGGTCTTCCTTGGTAGCACAAACCATAATCACTAGTGCCACTGAAATACCTGAAAACCCACTTCACTGTCTAGTGCTCCTTCCCCGGTTTGACATAAACCTGCTCAATACTCCCACTGCATGTGCAATTTATGGTCTAGTATAGACCATTGCATACATAAAGCTACCGAATGCACTTGCATATGGAACACGCGACATGTCCTCTTCCTCTTCTTATGTCTTGGGACTCTGTTCAACAGATAACCTCACACCTACAGGAATAGGAACCTTCACTGGTTTACTATCCTGCATATTAAACCTCTGCAGTATTGTATCGACATACTTCCTTTGGTTTAACCAAAGCTTCCTCTTTG
>APFE030414602.1:0-80242 GCA_000404065.3 Pinus taeda
GTGCGAAGGGTATGGAAAAGATTGGTGAACTCCGGCACGTCTTGGTCCCTTCCCTGCCGCAGCGTGGTCCACTTTATGTATTCATCCTCATAGCTCCCGACAGGGTAGTACTGCTCCTTGATGGCATTCCGGGACGAGTCCCAGGTGGGTGCGGCTGAAAATAGTGAGCCAGTACTTTCATCCTTCTGCTCGCAGTAGGTTTCCCACCAGTCCTTGACGTGGGGGGCTGCTTTGAGAAGAGCAAAAACAATCTTTTCCCGACTCGAAAATTCATGAACAGAAAAATAACCCTCTACTAGATTTAACCATTTATCTACGGCCTCGGCGTCTATCTGACCCTCGAATATGGGGATTTCAAAATTAACTTGTACCTTAAAGGATGTGGCGTTTCCAGAGAAGCTGCTGGAAGCCTATGCGCCGCTTCTGGGTAGCCGCTGAAGGATCTGCGCAAAGCTGTCCATCATTGCGTTTCGTTGTCGCTCGAGCGCTTCTTCGAGCAAGATTTTTATGGGATCTCCTGCCCCCTCGTCTTTCTTCTCGTCCACCATGGGAGGCCGTCGGGATTTGCGAGGTTGGTCTTGCAAAGGTTCAACCAGTTCAAGCCCTAACTCCTTATATTTCGACCTTGTTGGGGACATGCAAAGAAAAACAGAGAAAAAGCAGACCGCTCTGATACCACTGATCCGGATTTAAACAGGAACGCAACAAATTACAGAGATAACCATATACACCAATATGCAGCGGAAATAATACTTCATTTCATTAATGGAAAATACTAAAATATGCTTACAATCAGAAATGGAAACAAACTAGCTAGGGCGATGGTAGCTTATCTCTGAGAAGAGATGTGATGGCTACATGCCTCTGAACTGTGTTACAATGAGGCTCGAAGGCCTATTTATTGTTGAGAAACAATAAAAAACCCTTAACATTCCAAAACCTAACCCTAGGAGATGAAACGCCAAACTGTGGGCCCCGTTTGGGGGTAAGTTGGTACATCAACTTCCCGGGGTCGTAACTTTAGCATATGATCTCTGTTTGACGCGTACAATGGCTCATTAGAAAGATCTATTCGAGCACTATCATTGTTGGAACGGGCAACACAGGTCCTCAAAACATCGTTTAGGGCCTCAAAACAGCTCCGGAAGTTCAGGACCTAAAAAACTGCTAAAAATAGTAAGTTGTGCTACAATTAAGGAAACTGAAAATGCTGAGACAGACAATGGTGGGGGTCCAGGTGGACTTGGCAGGTGGCCACCAATATCCACCTGGATCAAATGTTGACTGTGATTGGAAGGAAGGTAGGATTCTCGAGTAAAGAGGCACAGTAAGGTGTTATAAGTTCTGAACCATTGGGCATGGAGTCACAGATTGAGGCATGCGAGCGTTTTCTTGGTCATAAGGGGATACAGAGCGGGATAGCCACGCAGGATACAATATTCAGTCTGCTGAAAGTACGGAATGAATATCAGGGATGAAAGGCAAAAGAGAATCATTTCATCATGCTGACAAAGGGGAGAAGTGGATGAGTGGGATCCCGGAGCAATTAAGAATTCCAAATACATGCACTCATATACGAAAGAAACAGGGTAAACTAGATCATTTAAGAATTCTAGCTCATAATTGTTTCAGCAGAAAACATCGAAAAGTGCAGGAATTGAACTTAAGGTGTAACAAAACAAATCTTAAGCTATTCTTTTTTCCTGTAGCTTAGAAAGGCGGAAAGATGATAAAAAGATAAAATAAACAGGGAGGAAGAACACTTATTGGATCATGCAGAGACACAGGAATTCCGTGATCATTCCTTGGCCAAGAGAAAACAGAAAGTTGTTTCGCAATCCATGCTTTCAGCAATCTTTGATTATGAAAAATATGACAGTTACAGTGTGAGTCTTTACGCAGAGAAATTGCTGGAAAGGAAACTGTCCAAGAACTACTACTACCAACCAACCAACCCTTCACAATATCGCTTCGGGTGGTATTTATAAACAAAATATCAGGAAGACATCGTTACAATTGACCTTGACAGGTCTGCTTAGAACTCTTCGACAATCTAAATGCTACTGAAATTAAATGCAAGTAAATCTTTTTTTGACTGCGTTGGGGGCAGCTGAATCGGAACAGGTGACGAGGTGGCCCTTGGGGACCAGATGTGGTGTTGCTGAAGTGAATGAGCTGTGGGGCTGTAGTTCAGCTTTGGTGCGAATTGAATGTGCAATTATTACGATTTGAGAGCTTCAAGTGACTTTTCTCTCCTTCTGTGAATCTACTGGAAGATATTCGATTTTCTCTTGCTTTGGGCCACCGCTCAAGATATTCTCTGATACACTTTTCCGCTACAATGATGGTTTCCGCCGTCGACTGATACTCTTTGACATGCTTGATACTTGCTGATTTGATCTGATACACTTTAAACTCTGTGATTGATCTGCTGCTGTCTTCAAACCGGATCCCTTGGCATGCTTGGGTGATTTTCGGGATTTTTCGGCGCGCAGTGGGCTCAGCAACCGGAAGGTTCCCTGAAGATTCCTCAAAATGGCCTATTTCCCGTAGCGATGCGCGAATAGCGCTTCGCTACATCGGAAATTGCCTCTGTTTCTTGATCTGGAGCTCCGAAGTGCGACTTTTCTTCCTGCGCGAAGCTTTTTCGGCTTTTCTGGCTGCTGACGTAAGCAAGGCGTCGGCTGCACGGCGGATGACGTCATTTGTGGGTCCCTGGTACAGCGCGACGTGGTGAGGTACTTGATAAACTGAGGTGAAGAGACTCTGATGCGATATCGCGATATCGCGTCGGCGAGAAAGAAGGGGATCATTAGGTTGGGCATTTGGCGCTTGTGACTACCGATATGCGATATCACGATATCGCATCGGAGGAGAGGAAAGGTGGACGGGTTGGACACTCGGCGTTTGTGATCGCCGATCGCCGATATCGCAATATCGCATCGGCGGGGGACGGATGGGCTATGCCTGCTATGAATGTGAGAGTGCGAGGTTGCGACGCGAAAACAGTTTTGAGGGGGAAAGGTAATTAAGTGAGTGTGACAGTCATATAAGGTTTTCGGAAGGGGTCTAACTACCTCGGGGGAACTTTATACTTTGGAAGGAGTCCATCGTATTTTGGGAAGTGGCTAGGAGGGCAGGCTCTTGCTTAGTTTCTGATAAACTGAGCAATTCCCGGGAACTGATATGGTTATTTTTCAACCAGGGGAGGGATATTACATAAGGGATTTTTGGTTAATATTATTACGGGGACGGGAAACATAGGGTGCTAGATAATAATGTTAGTGGTTAATATGGAGATGATAAGAAAGCGCTAAGTTCGGGAGACTTAGGCTGTTGCAGGGGGTAGGACCATACTTTGGGAGAAGATATGGAACAACTTTGAGTAAAGCAGATCTTTACTCAAGCGGAATGATGAAGATGATGAACTTAAGAGGTGTCAAGTAGATCTTGACCTCTTTTGGGATGTTAGTTAATGATTGGGTAAAATAGAGAAGGGAAGTTAGTTATACCTCATTTCAGCCTTTTTGCTTACAAATCTTTGCTGATTATGTTCTGCATGATATTATGCCTGCAAACTTGGAACTTGTCAGCAATTCAACAGCTTCAGAACTACCTACCCAGCCTACTTTCCAAGCATTTTTTCTTCTTTTGCTTGGGGGTGCACTTAGACTTGCAAACCCATCATAAATTTTCTTTTGATTCTTTCCTATCTACATACTACCCTTATTTCTTCAAGAGCCCAGATTAAACTGTTGGACTCTTCTATTTCTCTACCTATCTAAGAGTCTGCCAAGATTAAACTGTTTGGACAGACTTACAATCTCTATATTCTAAAACAAGAAATTTAAACCTAGGGAGACCAAGATTAAACTGTTTGGACCTCCCTTTAACTAATAGTAGCGATACCAGGAAAACTTTACAAAATTTGAAGGCAATTGAATGAACTTGGAGTAGCCTTCTTCATATGGAGACTCTTTGAGCAAATATGGAGCATTGCAGCAAGCAAAGTACAACATATTTGGCCTGTGAAATGCCAATCATGAAATATGAGTACTTGCTGCAGCAGGAGCTAACACATCTCATCTTCTCCATATTGATCTTCTTTCGCTAGAGGTATCGTTGAGTGAGCTCACCAAACCTCACTAAAGCTGCACCAATCTCTCTCCTCTACTTAGTCTTTTGGAATCATAAGTTCAACTCCTTTGGAACCTTCTTGAGCTCCCTCTTCTCCTCTAGTTGTTGCATGCTTTCTCACCTTCCTCGACCATTCTACCCACAACTGTAACTGTGGAATTGCTGCAACAATTTCTACCTAACCCAAGTTGTTCTCCTATAGGCAATCTTAACCTTCTCTGATACCAATTGCGTTAAGTTTTCTTATGGATACATTATTATATGCTTTAGATTATTTCATTTCATTATTTCCATATTATATTCACCCCATATCATTTAAACATCACTAGGAATTATATAGAAAGAAAAATGACATCACTATAGCAACAGAGCATAAAAGAAAACAAGAAGAAAAGTGTGCAAAAGGGACATCGATATTTTCGTCAGAGACCAAGGGAAGACCCCTAAAGGGGGGAAACCTTCCAAATTCTTCTTCTTCTATTAGATTGTCATTGAAATTTCTATGAAAAATATATCACTGCAACAACTGATTTATTTTACCTACTTATTTTCCCATAAGTTATTTATGAAAACCCTTCAGTAAACATTAAAATAAATTATGCTGCAAACATCACACCATAATATAGAAACAAATACATGCACAAGAATAAAACACATCAACACAGATAGTTTGGACAACTGTTCCTAGAAAAACCCAATGCGGGAAAACCAGTGCAGCAGAGAAGGATTTTATTAATTAGCTATTCTTGAGTACAACTGGGTGCCAAAATAGCTTACCCAAGATAGATAAATTCTCCAGTACCTCTTCCAAACTTAGCATCAGACTTGCTAGCCTCTATGTAGCTCCCGACCCTATGCATCAACTCCTGCTTCTTTGCGTCAGCACTGGGCCTCTCTGCATCACCGACACATGCCCTCCAGTGACTGTGTAGTCCTACTACCTCTACGTCTACCTATCTAATCTATGTGTTGATCTTCTAGTACTTTTCCTGACTCTATGTTCCATACTCATTACCTCTTGCTACAATCTAGATCTCTAGTTTGAATTTCTCAACAAACCCCCCTCCAGAAATCGAACTGACTCATCTCCCTCAGTATATCTCCAACTGACCCTCAAGTCCCCTTTTATACTTTCCCTGTTGATGAATCAATGGCCAAGATTAAGTCCCTAATTAATAGCCAAGATTAAAATAGAATTGATCCTTATCTTTTGGAAGCTTCTCATCCCTATCTTTATTAATACCCATTAATATTTTTATTTCCCTAAGTTTATACTTAGGAACTCATTAAAAATATTAATTATTTAAAAAAATCTTCATCTAGATGGAATTTTCCAAAATGATTTATGGGTTTTGGATATCTCATGAACTTTAGCCTCTCCACAAATTTGCATGGCTAGAGCACATCCGATGCTACCCCAAATCAACACTCCCTCTTAGCAATGATTGTGCTCTTGTAATACTCCACACTAAGCATCACTCTGATGATATGACATTGGTACCTATTCTGATGCTAGGCCTCCCCACCCAACATCCTCTACACTATTGCATCCTATATTGTTGCCCATGGCTCCATCACTGCCACTGCTACATCCGTATTGCAGCTCCCTCTGCATTTGTGTTGTTGTTGGTCCTTCTTCCAAACACTGTGTTTGCATTGCAACTCCCTCTGCATCCGTGCTACTACTGGTCCTTCTTCCCAACAATGCATCCGCAGTGCAACTGCTTCTCATCATGCTACATCGTGCTACTACTACATTTTACTGCACTGCAATATCATACCCATTTCTACTACTGAAATGGATTCTTTATCATCCCCATATTTGCCCTGAAATAATCAAACTTGGTTCTTTCAAGGGCCTTGGTAAGGAAGTTTGCCAGCTGTTCTCCTGTAGGAGTGCATCTCAATAATACAACTCCTCTTCGGATACAGTCTCTGACAAAATGACATTGAATATCAATATGATTTGAACGATCGTGAAATACTGGATTCTGAGAGAGCTTGATGCAACTTTGATTATCAAACATGATCCTAGTCGTTTCCATCTTTCTTTTGAATAGGTTCACAAGAAGTTTTCTAAGCCATATGGCTTCACACGAAGATGTTCTTGCAGCCATATATTCTTCTTTAGCTGAGGTTAGAGCCACACATTTCTATTTAGGTCATTCCCGATCCAATGTTGAAATAATACCTAGAGGTACTTTTCGATCCACTGAACTTCCAGCCCAATCTGCATCAGTAAATCAACTCAATCTGATATCCTTACTCCTGGTGTACAAGAGTCCATAATCGACTGTTCCCTATATATATATATATATATATATATGAGAACATGTTTGGTTGTTTCCCAGTGCACTCTCTTCGGTTCCACCATTAACTGATTGAGGGTGTTGACGATGTAACAAATGCCTAGCTTGGTATTGACCAGATACATCAGGGACCCTATGAGATGCCTGTATAAGGTGGGATCAACATCCTTGGATTTTGATGCATCAATTTTCTTCCAGTTGGTGATCATTGGAGTAGCCATGGGTCTATAATCCTACAACTTGAATCTCTTCAAAATTTCTGTAGCATATCTCCCTTTTCCTAGGAATATCTCCCCCTTTTGCTGCTAAACTTCCAACCCCAGGAAATAATGCATTCATCCCAAATCCTTCATGTCAAATTTTGTGGCTAGATTCTTCTTGTAGTCCCCAATGAGCCTCGATGATCTTGTTAGGAAGAGATCACCCACATATAATACTAGGATTAGAGGCTCATTCTCTACAACCAGATAATTGAGATTTGGATTTATGTCACTCTTGACAAATCCCATCTTCTACAAGTAGCCATCAATTCGACCATACCATGATCTAGGTGCTCGTTTAAGCCCATACAAGGATTTCTTCAATCTGAATACATAAGATTTATTCTCATGTGTCTCAAAGCCTTCTAGTTGTTCAATGTATATATCCTCTTCTATGACCCCGTTCAGGAATGTCATTTTGAAATCCATTTGATGAACCTCCCATCCCATCTGTCATGCAAGAGATATCACAGTTCTAATAGATGTATACCTGGCTACTGGGGTGAAGGTGTCTTCGTATTTAATTCATTCCTTCTAAGAATACCCCTTAACCACAAACCTAGCTTTGTATTTTTCCACACTATCGTATACAATGTATTTAATCTTGTAGATCCATCTCGAACCTACCACCGATCTATCTTGAGGCCTCAAAACTACCTCCCAAAGATTGTTGACCATTATGGAGTTGTATTCCTGTACCATTGCATCCAACCAAACATGAAGTTGAGTAGCCTCCTAAAAACTAACAGGCTCCCCATCTTGAGCTACTAATGCTTTATATCTATCTAGTTGTTTTCGATCCCTTTTATTGTTTCTTGGTGCACCAATGAAATCCTCTACATGTCACAAAATATGACAAAGTTCCCTTCTCATTCTTCCTTTGGTAGCAGGTGCTTTTGTTAGATCCTCCTCCTCCTGTGATTCTTCTTGATTTGAGGAAGAATTATTTACTTCAATTGGTGGAAGTGGTTTGACCAACGGCTCATCTTTTGATTTCCCCTCAGAAGGCATTTCTCGAGGATTTTGGAAGGCCCTGTCCTCCATGAACTTCATATCTCGTCAAACTACTACCTTCCTGCTCCCTAGAAGATAGATTTTGTATGCCTTAGCATTCTCGCTATACCCCACTAGATATCCTTTCTTTGTAGTTTGATCCATATTCTTCCCCTTTTCCTCGGGTATGTGGCAATTTTCTAAGCTCCGAAATATCCTGAAATGATTGACTTCAGGTGTCTTCCTTGTGAAAACTTTCTCTAGAGTAATCTTGCCCAATGCTTGATGAGGAGTTCTATTCTGAGCATAGACTGTCGTTTTGCATTCTTTTTCCCATAGGAACTTTGGAATATCCTGATCATACATCATGGCCCTAGCTGCTTCTACGATAGTCCTGTTCTTTCTTTATGCTACTCCATTCTACTCCAAATTGTAAGGAGTTTTCAACTCTCTTCTCATGCCCTCCTTAGTGAAAAAATCACTGAAGTCATTATCGACATACTCTCCACCATTATCTGAGCGCAAAACTTTTATTTTCTTCCTTTTTAGATATTCTCCACCAGAGCCTTGAATTCTTTGAATCGACAAAAAACCTCGTCCTTAGTTTTCAGAAAATAAATACAAGTTTTCCTTGAGTGGTCATTAATGAAGGTGACGAAGTATTTGACACCACTAAGAGATTTAGTGGACATAGGTCCACAAATATATGAGTGTATCAATCCTAGTACACGCTTGGCCCTGTTTTTACTTCTAGGAAATGTTTCTTTGGAATACTTTCCCAGAGCACATCCTCTGCATACATCATCTCATTCTGTACTAATTTCCAAAACTCCTGTTACAGTTTTCCTGAGAATTCCCAGAGCCCCATGGTGAAAATGTCCCATTCTTTTGTTCCATAGTTCGTTCAAATCATTATCTCCATGACTACCTATTAGTGCCATTAGTGATTCTAGTTGTAATATGTACAACCTATTACTTCTGATCCCGATCTACACTTACTTTTTCTAGCTTGGGTGTTTGATGTATACTTTCTCCTTGATGAAGAAAACGTCATAGCCCTTGCCTTGAAGTTGTGATAGAGAAATTAAGTTCATCCCTAGTCTTGGTACGTGTAGCACATTCGTAGCATGAAACGACTCTCCCGTTTCTGTTTGAAAAACTATGGTACCCTTCCCTACTGGAGTACATTTTTCCTTATTCCCTTCCTTATTCCCATGGTGATCTGAAAATTCATCCTTTCCTCCTGATAATATGAGAAACATTCCCGGATTTCCATCACATTCTAAGAGGCTCCACTATCTATATACCATACCCTTGATGATGTAGAGATAGTCACACAAACAACTTCTTTTTCCAATTTGGAAGCGAACATAGAGAAATTGAAATTACTCTCTTGTGCAATTTTCTAAAAATCTGTGCGAGTCTCCTAAAGTAGATGCCTCTACATCATGGTCTCGACTCATAGTTGATTTTCCCTTCATGTCTCTAATTACTTCATCTGATACCATGTGAAAATTCTATCACTACAACAACTGATTTATTTTACCTACTTATTTTCCAATAAGTCATTTATGAAAACCTTTTATTAAACATTAAAATAAATTATGCTGCAGATATTACACCATAATACGAAAAAAGATACATGCACAAGACTCAATCACATCAACACAAATATTTTGGACAACTATCCCCAGAAAAACCCAATGCGAGAAAACCAGTGCAAGAGAGGAGGATTTTATTAATCAATACTCTTGAGTACAACTGGGTGCCAAACTGGCTTACCCAACAGAGATAAATTCTCCAGCACTCTTCCAGACTTAGCATCAGACTTGCTAGCCTCTGTGAGGCTCCCATACCCTATGTGTCAGCTCCTGCCTCTCTGCATCAACACTGGGCCTCTCTGCGTCACCCACACAGGACCTCTAGTGACTGCGTAATCCTGTTGCATTTGCGTCTGCCTCTCTAATATTTGCACTGATCTTTTGGTATTGTTCCTGACTCTTTTTTCTCCACTCGCTACCTCTTTCTACAATCCAAACCTCTAGTTCGAATTTCTCAACAAACCCCACTCCAGAAATCGAACTGACTAGTCACCCTAAGCATATCTCTAACTGACCCTCAAGTCCCCTTTTATATTTTTCCTATTTGAATCAATGGCTAAGATTAAAATAGACATGATCCTTATCTTTTGGAAGCTTCTCATCCTTATCTTTTTTAATACCCATTAATATTTTTATTTCCCTAAGTTTAGACTTAGGAATTCATTAAAAATATTAATTATTTTAACAACTATTCATCCATATGGATTTTTCCAAAACGATTTCTAGGTTTTGGAGATCTCATTTGATTTAGCCTCTCCACCCATTTTCATGGCTAGAGCACATCCACTTCTACCCCAAATCAATAAATTCAACATAGAGGTACAAAGTGCACATATAAAAAGGCTATCGAGGGCCTATACATGTCATGTTCACAAATTCATTTGTGAACAAGACATATCAATACACAATACAATCATAATAAACTTTATGCAACATAGGGATGCCACCACTATCCTATAATGACTGAGATGTTGTGATTCCATATGAGAGTATGACATTGTGATGTAATACATGACTGTGCTGCTTTAGGTGTCGTACCTAATTGTGTGATACTTCCGAGCTGATTGAGCATCCTTGGTTGTCATACCGCTTATTTTGGAATCATCTTGGAACCAATTACAATTTGGGATGGGATTCATGCCCTTGTATCACTCATACAGATGTTGAAAAATATTTGGATCTATTATGAGATTCTTCAACTAGGGAGCCATCTAGTATTGAAGGAATCCACACCTCTCCTTCTCAAACTAGTGGATTTGAAATATATCTTTAATTTGTGGAAGATAAAACAACTATTTTTTCCCCACTTTCTCACCAATTCAAAGAACTTATTACGTCAAGAAGCACAAGCCCAATATGGTAGATATGTTGTAATGTATTGTCCTACGTTTAACATTTTGACTTAGTGAAAAAAAACAAAAACAAAATTAAAAATTAAAATAAATATAAATAAACTAATAATTAAATTAAAATAGTTAATTTAGTTTAGTGTTGGTAGTTTTTGGACTCTAGATTTTTGAATATAATATTTTTATATTAAAATATAATATATTATCTTTTTTATTTCTTAATATAATTATTTATTTTTTAATTGGGCCGAGAGGTGCTGTCCAGCCCATGCTAGAGATGTGTAACTTAATGTAATGTAAACATTTTAACTTGGAGAAAATGAAATAAAAATAACAAAATAAAAATAACCATATAAAAATTAAATAATAAAATGACCCATGGTATTAAGAATTCATGGTCTTAACCCATGTTATTCATGTGGAATATAACCTATTTTTGGGGGAAATTAAACTATCCTATATCCATCTTAATTTGATGATCTGAATTGGATCCTTAAACATTTTTTTCATGACTATTTCAATTATGTCAGATGAATAACGATCTTATCAAAGATGACCTCTAGACAATGGCAATTTGTGGCCAACATAGAACAACGAGGCCCTTGGTCAAAGCGTGTTGACCGTTGGTCCATGGAGACTGCGCATGGATGCAAGGTTGCAATCGGAAGCCCAGATCCAGAAACAGAGGCAGTTTCTGATACGAGATTAGCGCAAAAAACCCTCAGAGAAGGAAAGCCCCGAGCACTTAGTCACGCGGAAAACAGGAAAACCATGCGGAAACTGTCAAAGGCAGGTCCCGCACCCAAAAATAGCAGGATATCGTGTGCCCTTTGAGCGGTAAGTGGGTTTGGCTGAGTTCAGTGCGATGCCATGCACTAGGCGACACGAGTCTAGCGTATGAGAGAGAAAATTGCTTACATCGTGTGAGTAACGGTCGAGAAAATTACCCGTGCCATATAAAGGGAAACCGTAGGATCTAGAGGCTCCAGATCAACGGTGGAGAATCAACCCAGTGGATGATCGGATTTGACAGGGAAATAGATTGAGGCGAATAAATATTTGAGGTTCGGCATGACTGATGAGCTAGCAGAAGAATTAGTTTCACGGGTGAATCCTGGAGTAACAGAAATAATGATCGTTCAAAGAAAACTGACACTTAGTCCATAAGGCGACAAGTGGCCACCTCTCTGTGCAGTGTTACACAGTGATGATGACATCGAGTAGGGGAATTCCAGTAGATAGAGGCAGGTGATCCAGGGAGCTGGGAAGAGGAAACGAACAGTCAGAGAGCAGACTAGCTTTAAGCCATGAACAGACAAAGAGCAAGAGAGACAGAAGTTGATCTGAATTGGGTCCTTAAAAATTTCTCATGACTGTTTCAAAATTATATCAAATCAAATCTTATGAATAGAAAGTATCAAAAATCACCTTTGGACAATGGAAATTGTGGCCTGCATGGAACAATGAGGACACTTGATCAAAGTGCGCTGACCATTGGCCCATGGAGACCGCGCAAGGACATAAATTGGCAATCGAAAGCCCGAATCCAGAAACAGAGGTAGTCTCTGATACGCGACTAGCAGTCAAAGTGCTAATCGCATATCGCAGGGAAAAACCCTCATAGAAGGAAAGCCCCGAGCGCTTGGTCATGAGGAAAATAGGGAAACCGTGTGGAAAGCGTCATAAGGTAGGTCACATTCCCAAAACTGGTGGGATACTGTTTGCACTTCGAGTGGTAACCGGGTTTGGCCGAGTTCAGTGCGATGCCATACATTGGGCAACGCATGTCCAGTGGATGAGAGAGAAAAGCTACTTACATCCCATGACTAATGGTCAAGCAACTTACCCACGCGATATAGACAGAGACCGTAGGATCTGGAGGCTCTAGATCAATGGCGGAGGATCAACCCGATGGATGACTGGATTTGACAAGGAAATAAAATGAAGCACATAAGGTTTGAGGTCCGACATGAAGCTGAGCTGGTGGAAGAATTAGTTTCGCAGGCAAATCCTAGAGTAATGGAAATAACAACTGTTCAAAAGCAAACTAACACTCAGTCCGTAAGGCGACAAGTGGCCACCTCTTTGTGCAGCGTTACACAATGATGATGACACTGAGCAAGGGAATTCTAGTGGATAGAGGCAGGCGATCCAGAGAGCCAGGAAGAGGAAATGAACATTCAGGGAACAGATTGGCTTCAAGCCATGAACAGACAAAGAGCGGGGTGAATAGAAGTAGAGAAAGAAGTGAATCGCAAAGAATAGAGAAGTCGAGCTGACCTACAAAGCAAAGGCAACATAAAGCAGAAAGAGACAAAGAGAGTCCAAGAGTCTATGAACTCTAGAGAAGGATTGAGAGGTTCAAGCAACTCCTCTGTGTATACCTATCAGGTATTGAGTACAAAATTGGAATCATACCATTGAGACTAGTTGAGGTCGAGATTCAATAAGGGAGATTCTATGTACTCTAGAGGCTTGGGGGATCCAAGTACCACCCTACTGATCATCATCTGTTGGTGAGACTCGAATTGAGCTCCTTATTATAAAAACTCTGCTTTAAGACACAATAGAAAATGCCACCACTGAAGGTTGGACCAAGAGATGTAGCCTAAGATAATTGGGTGAACTCCTTATTAAATTTGTTGTGTTTTGTATTTGCTTGTTGTGTTTCTCTTACTGTTTCAAGTGTCTGTGTATTTCACAGCCTTATCGATCCGTTGCTTAAAATAACATAGACACACCCCAGTACATGAGTCTATAATACCTTCATAAATTAACTGATATCATTCACCAGTGATTTTCAGATTAGAAGTAGAGAAGCAGTAAAAGAAATCAGAAAGCAGAGAAGCTGATCTGACCTGAAGAGCAAAGGCAGCATCGAACAGACAGAACAGAGAGAGTCAAAGAGTCTGTGAACTCCAGAGAAGGCTTGAGAGGTTCAAGCAACTCCTCTGTGTATACCTGTCCAGTATTGAGTACCAAATTAGGCTCATACCATTAAGACCAGTTGAGGTCAAGATTCAGTAAGGGGGAGTCTGTGTAGTCTAGAGGCTTGGGGAATTCAAGTACCACCATATTGATCATCATCTGTTAAAGTGAGACCCAAATTGAGCTCCTTATTGTAAAAACTCTACTTTAAGACACAATAGAAAGGGCCACACTGAAGGCTGGACCAAGAGACGTAGCCCGCGAGGATTGGGTTATTAATTTTGTTGTGTTTTTGCATTTGCTTACTATGTTTTTGTCACTGTTTCAAGTGTCTGTGTATTTCGCAATCTTATCTATCCATTGCTTAAAATAACATAGACACACCCAAGCACATGAGTCTGTAATACCTTCATTAATTTCCTGAGGTAATCTAAGGGTGATTGCAAATCAAGTGGTATCAAAGCTCTAGGTTGTTTAAGATTAGACAAGCTTGTGCTGGATTTTGTTGTTGAATGCTAACTAGATCAATGCTTAAATTAGGAGAAGGAGAGTTGGTCAAAACTAACTCGGAAATTGGAAGAGTCTATCCTCAGAAGAAAATGTCAAAGGAAAGTCCCTTAGGGCCAGACCCTCAATTTATGGATAGTTTCCTAGCCACGAGGTCCATGGTAGAGGAAATGTATAGGGACTTTAGGAAACATAAAGATGAAGATTCATCCGGCTCCAAACAAGATAAAGGAGAAGAAGAGTCTCTCCTCCATGACCACTCAAAAGGCAAAGGGAAAGAAGAAAACTTTCTCACACCTTCTAATAGCCCTGAACATAAAAGGAAGACATCTTCGATTAAATTAGATGTTAAATTTTATTACCAATATATGATGGAGAGTTGAATGCAGAGAAGCTTGATAATTGGATCAGAAAAATTGATGTTTATTGCAGAGTGCAGAGTATCAACTCAGACAAGAGTAAGATTCAGCTTTCCAGCCTACGCCTCGGAGGCGCTGCCTTAGTATGGTGGGAAGGCAGGACCCCAGTTGACATGAAGAAACATGGTAATATTCTTTTTTTTTGGAGTGAATTTGTTTATGTAATCAAAAAACAGTTCTATCCACTAGCTTACATGCAACAAGCCATGATGAGCTGGCAAACTCTTCACCAATTCAAGGGGCAAAGTGTACAAGTTTACACCCAAGAATTTAGGAAAAGAGCTTTGATTCTAGGAATTTCATTAGACTCACCTGAGACTCTGTTAAAGTACATAGGTGGTCTACATAGCTACATGAGGCACACTATCCTCATGTTTAATCCCACTAGTATAGATGAGGTATATGTTCAAGCTATGCATCTAGAAGCTAGAGGAAAGAATGGGAACCTAGAAGTTGGGGGATCATCCAAACCCATGCAAGCAAGAATAAGGAGAAAAGAAAACAGAAATGGAAAGAGAGGAAGGCCAACACTGCACAGAAAAGCAAGTCTTCATGCACCCACTGTAAGAAGGATGGGCATGATGATCAACAATGTTCGATTCTTCATCCGGAGCTGAGACCTAAGAAGTTCGAGGGCAAAAAGAAGAAGATTGTTGCAGCTATTCAGAGAGATTTTGGGTCGGACTCAGGAGATGAAACAACCATTGCAGCCACAGGTACAAAAGGTAAAAATTATGAAGCATCTACTAGTAATTATGCACTATCTATTAATGATGAAGAAAATGAGAGAAAAAGGCATGGGCTTTTCCATATTCGAGTTATTTCCCAGCATCAAAATGTTTATACTTTGTTTGATAGTGGCTTACAAGTAAATTTAATTTCTGAAGCAATTGTAAAGAAGTTGGGATTACTGACTATACCTCACAAGAAGCCATACCCATTAGGTTGGTTAAGTGATAAAGCAAAACTACAAGTGATTAGGCAATGTAAACTTAAGTTGTCTTTTGGGTTAGCATTTGTATATGAGATTGAGTTAGATATAGTTCCTCTGGATATATGTGGAATTGTTTTAAGAAGTCCTTACTTGTATGATATAAAAGCTATTTTGTATAGAGCTGAAAACAAGTATCTACTCGTTAAAGATGGGATTGAATACTTTGTAAGGGATCATAAGCGCAGATGAAACGAATTGTTAATTCATGCAAACAACTTTTATTGATGGCTGTAAAGGAAAAGAAACCTGATAAAACCAATGTATTTGAGGGCTGTGATGCTAAACAGTAAGCTAATTTAGAAAAATTTGTTTCAAAGTATGATATCTTGTTTCAAGAACCTAAAGGTATGCCACCCAAAAAGGAAATAGTGCATGATATTAATTTGTAGCAAGATGCTCCATTGCCTAACATTGCGATGTACAAGTCATCTACTTTAGAGAATGTAAAAATCAAGAAGTAGGTGCAGGAGTTGCTTGAGAAGGGGTTCATCAGACCTAGCACATCACCATGTGTGTCACCCATTGTTTTGGTGAGAAAGAAAGATAGCTCGTGGAGAATGTGCATTGATTACCGAGCATTGAATAAGATAATGATAAAAAATCGTTATCCCCTCCCTCGCATAGATTATCTATTAGATCAATTGAAAGAAGTTGTTTGTTTTTCCAAGTTAGACTTGCATAGTGGATACCATCAGTTTAGAGTTGCAGAACAAGATGCATGGAAGACTTCTTTCAAAAAAAAGCAGGGATTGTATGAGTGGTTGGTTATGCCTTTTGGCTTAACTAATTCTCTTGCTACTTTCATGAGAATAATGAATGAAGTACTCAGACCTTTTCTTGATGGATTTGTTATTGTATATCTGAATGACATTCTTATATTTAGCAAAACATGCGAAGAACATTTAAAGCATGTTAAGCAGACACTAGATGTTTTGAAAAGAGAAAAAATTTATATTAAACTCTCAAAATGTGAATTTGTAAAAACATCTTTGAATTATTTGGGTCATATAGTAGGGGCTAGTGAACTAAAGATAGATCCCTCTAAGGTGGTAGTCATTGTAAACTGGCCTAAACCCAAATCTACTACAGAAGTTAGAAGCTTCTTACGAGCAACACATATTGGAGAAAGCTCATTTCTAACTTTTCCTTAATTGTAGCTCCCTTACATGCTTTAACAGGATTGAACAAGGTGTTTTAGTGGGGAGGCAAACATCAGAAAGCCTTCGACACCTTGAAAGAAAATATTAGTACAGCACCAGTACTAGCACTGCCAGATCTTCAAAGACCATTTGAGATCCAAACGGATGTCAGTCACTATGCCATGGGAGCAGTGTTGATATAGCACGGTAAACCCATATGTTATCATTTTGAGACATTTAATTTTGCAGTAGTTAACTATCCCACATATGATAAAGAATTGTATGCATTAGTACACAGTGTGAAAAAGTGGAAACATTACTTAATGGGCAAAGAGACAGTTATACATATTGATCATCAACCACTTCAATATCTACACTCCTAGACTAAGTTGTAGCAATCAAGACACTATAGATGGATGGGTTTTCTACAACAATTTCATTTAGTCATCAGATACAAAAAGGGCATACACAATAAAGTTGTAGATGTGTTATCTATACCCATTATAAATGCATCAACTATACTTAAGCATAACTCAAGATTGCATAAGGGCTATATTGAACAATATGCTCAAGATATATATTTTAAAGATGTATATGCAACTTTAAGTCAAGGCAAAAAAATAGAAGAATTGGATTATCATGTTAAGGACGAACTCTTGTATCATTGTGGGAAGCTATGCATTCCACAAACTGAAAGAGTAAAGATAATTCGAGAAGCACACACTTCTCTAATATCAGGTCACTTTGGGGCAAGTAAAACGGTTTCACAATTGCAAAGATTTTGTTATTGGCCAAAAATGAATGAGACAACTTCTAGATATGTAAGAGGGTGTACCATGTGTGCTAAAAGCAAGCCCAACAATAGAAAACTAGGCTTGTACACTCCACTACCAGTTACTTCTCATCCTTGGGAAAGTGTTTCCATGGACTTTGTTGGAGGACTGCATAAATCTAGGAAAGGTCATGAATATTTATATGTTGTTTTGGATAGGTTCAGAAAAATGTGTATTTTGATACCTTGTAATAAACATATTACAACTGAACAAACTGCAAAGTTGTTCTTTCAGCATGTATGGGTTCATTTTGGATTACCCACTTCCATTGTATCTAATCAAGACACCCGATTTGTTGGGAAATTTTGGTCGAGTCTATGGGAACCGATGGACACCAAATTGAAGAAAAGCATAGCCTTTCATCCACAAACAGATGGCTAGACAAAAGTGGTCAATAGGACAGTGATCCAGTTGCTCAGAGGATATTGTAGCAAGCATACCAAACTTTGGGATGAACATTTTTGTTATGTGCAACATGCTTACAACCGAGAAAAACATTCTTCTACACATAGATCTCCTTTTGAAAACTATTTTGGTTTCACACTAAGGTCTCCCTTGGATTCTGTCTTTGGTAAAGATATAGCAGTTGATGGACACAGCGATGTGGACAAGGAAACCAAGTTCATTGAAAAAATCAAAGAGATTCACCAGGAAGTACAAGAACAACTGGAAAAGAGCCAAGCCAAATACAAGGCAAGGCATGACAAGCATCAGATGGAGCATAGTTTCCAAGTTGGTGATCAATTTTGGTTGTATATCAGCAAGGAAAAAATGCAAGGTGAAGGTAGAAAGCTAAAGCCAATAAGGTATGGACCTTTCAAGATACTTGAGAAAATTGGTGAGAATTCTTTTCACCTTGCTTTACCAGCTTACATGCACATCTACTCAATCGTTAATGCAAACAGCCTGAGACTATTTGAACTTTCATTAATTGAATATCCTCCAGAGCAGAGTCAATTGCTTTCTATTGATGATATGTTACCGAAATATCTTAATGAGTTGTAGGAATACACAGCTCTGGACAGAAAGACGAGGATGACGTGCAGGGGAGATGTTGAGTATCTTAGGATTGGACTCAAGGGTTCAAAGCCAAGTAGTGAAAAATGGATAGAGATTGGATAAGTGAGACAACTATACCCTCACTTAGTCGATGCTTGAAGACCAACTTTTGGTGGTCCAAAAGATTTTTCAATGGAAAGGCCGTGATCCGAATTAGATCCTTAAACATTTTTTTCATGACTGTTTCAATTATGCCAGATGAATAATGAGCTTATCAGAGATGACCTCTGGACAAAGGCAATTTGTGGCCAACACGGAACAACGAGGACCCTCGGTCAAAGCGCGCTGACTGTTGGCCCATGGAGACTGCGCATGGATGCAAGTTGGTGATTGGAAGCCTAGATCTAGAAACAGAGGTAGCTTCTGATACGCGATTACTATTAAATGCTAACCGCGTATCGCAGGACAAAACCCTCAGAGAAGGAAAGCCCCAAGCTCTCGATCATGAGGAAAACAAGAAAACTATGTGGAAACAATTAGAGGCGGGTCTCACACCCAAAATAGGCAAGATATTGCGTGCCCTTCGAGCGGTAAGCGAGTTTGGCTGAGTTCAGTGTGATGCCATACACTAGGCGATGCGTGTCCATTGGATGAGAGAGAAAATCGCTTACATCGTGTGAGTAACGACCAAGCAAATTACCCACGTGATATAAATGGAAACCGTAGGATCTGGAGGCTCTAGATCAACGACGGAAAATCAAACCAATGGATGATCGGATTTGACAGGGAAATAGACTAAGGCACATAAAGATTTGAGGTTCAGCATGATCGATGAGCTGGTAGAAGAATCAGTTTCGTGGGTGAATCTTGGAGTAACAGAAATTGATCGTTCAAAGAGAACTGACACTCAGTCCATAAGGCAACATGTGGCCATCTCTCTGTGCAATGTTACACAGAGATGATGACGCTGAGTAGGGGAATTCTAGCGGACAGAGGTAGGCGATCCAAGGAGCTGGGAAGAGGAAATGAATAGTCAGAGAGCAGACTAGCTTTAAGCCACGAACAGACAAAGAACAGGAGAGATAGAAGTAGAGAAGGAGTAAAAGAAAGCAGAAAACAGAGAAGCCTAGTTGACCTGCAGAGCAAAGGCAGCATCGAGCAAACAGAACAGAGAGAGTCTGAGAGTCTATGAACTCTAGAGAAGGTTTGAGAGGTTCAAGCAACTCCTCTGTGTATACCTGTCCAGTATTGAGTATCAAATTGGGCTCATACCATTGAGATCAGTTGAGGTCGAGATTCCGTAAGGGGGAGCCTGTGTACTCTAGAGGTTTGGGGAATCCAAGTACCAGCCTACTGATCATCATCTATTAAAGTGAGACAATTGAGCTCCTTATTGTAAAATTTCTACTTTAAGACACAATAGAAAAGGCCACCACTGAAGGTTAGACCAGGAGACGTAGCCCGGGAGGATTGGGTGAACTCCTTATTAATTTTGTTGTGTTTTTGAATTTTCTTACTATGTTTCTCCTACTATTTCAAGTGTCTGTGTATTTCGCAATCTTATCGATCCATTGCTTAAAATAACACAGAACCTCCCCAACACATGAGTCTGTAATACCTTCATTGATTTCCTAAGGTAATCTAAGGGTGATTTCAGATCATTTGATATTATATTTAGATACATAATTAGCTAGAGAAAATGATAGCATTGAATCCATGTATTCTGTCAAGGTAAAAATATTTTATGGATATGTTCTCATTTGGAATTTGTATGGATATATCTTTTTGTATGATTTGTTTCTATCATTGAATGGATGAATACATAATATGTATATATATGTAGAAGTATGTCAAGGTAAAACTTTCTTATGGATATGTTCTCACTTGGGATTTGTATGGATATCTCTTTTTGTATGCTTTGTTTCTATCGTTGAATGGATGAATACATAATATGTATACATGTGTATAAGCTTGAGAGATACGTATTTCATTTGTTGGTCAGTTCCCTTCACTCGACTTAGGAGCCTGCCACTTATAGTGCTACACCTACCCTAATGACATTAATTATGTCGTAGATCTTAGGGTTTAAGTTTACAACCTCAAGGTTCTTAGTTTGATTCATTATTTTAATATATGTAGTGTCCTATGCAGCGAATCAGGGCCAAGAGCTTCAATTACATGCATTTGCAAGAGGCCTGAGATGAGAGAATACATCAAACATCCTCCCAAGGGTTGCCCTTCCCTTGGCTAAGAGAAACACGTGAGCATTTCAAAACCAAAGATCAAATTGTTGTATTTTTGGGGTTTCATTCAATGTGATTTACATGTTTTTAATAAAATCTAGCCACCAATTTTTAAGAGTTGATTCACTAGCAAGACCAGGAATATGGTAAGAGAATAGCATATAATATCTGAGAGTGGATTTATGTTATTGTGTATCTCTATTTTTTCCATGAGAATGTGAGTAGATTGTACATTTTTTGATGCAACTACTCCATGGATATGATCTCTACTTAGCTCCCACATTGCCCATGTTATTGGTGATGAGCGAAGAGATGGATGAGGGCTCTAGATGCATGTGGCCTACCAGAAATGGCCCAACTTACTCATCACCCTCCTAGATGCTATTTTGTTATTCAAGAAGGTTTTTTTAAGAAGAGTAGGTTTAAGAACGACTAAGCAAAGTACAAAACAATGGTCCCTTCTTTATTCTAATGGTTTCTTTGATAATCACTTTAATATAATATCTATAATATATTGTCATAATTTATGTGTAATAATAATTCTATAAAGCTAAGGTGATTAGAGGAATTGAATTTGGTGACCAAGAGAGCTCGGCCGATGACCTACGGTTTCATCACTTTCAACAACAATGCATTGTTCTACTCTTAGAGCCCCTGTTCCTTCAACATTTCACAGTCCAGTAGCATAGACCGCAAGCGCATAGTTCCATTACAACGGCTTCCCCGATGGGGGAGGACACGAAGCCTCCCCCCATGACGACACAGTCACCAAGGACTCTGAACAATATTGACAATGCCTCTGCACATCAAGTGCAAACAGATTAGCCTCACACTGATCTGCCAAATGAATCCCAAAGTACAATAAAGATACCACTAGAAAGGCAGCAAAAGATTGGGGAAAATGAGGACAAACCAAAAACGACTTCCAAAACCTGCGATCCGGTCACTACAGAACGGCCTAAGATTGAACTACCCAGTTAGAGAATCAGTACCCAAATCCAATACATGAACTATCATGCTCTCATTGGGAAATTATAGGGTTTTGGCCCACGGAGAAAGCCCTTCAGGATTGGATAGTATCCAATTAGAAACAAAAAGGACACATCAACCTGAAACTTGGACTGAAAGGTTTCTTCACAGCCATCTTCAACTGCATAGAAGATTGAAACAGGGTCTTATATAATGGTCCTTATTTCTTCAATGCAACAGGACTCTATCTGAGGGACTGGGTTGAGAGATTCAACCTTGACAACGAAGACCTCGGCTCAGCACCTATTTGGATCTAGTTATATTCTCTGCCATTCGAATACTGGGATGAAGAAACTTTAAAAGACATAGGAAATGGGCTGGGAGAATTCATTAAAGTAGCAGAAGAAACAAAACACAGAAGATATACCTCATATGCCTACACCTGCGTCTACATGCACCTAAACAAAGCACTACCAAACTTGGTAAGTATTTATCATGATGATTTCGAATGGATTCAAACTCTAGATTATGAGCATGTTCCCTTCAGGTGCTGCAAGTGCCATGCACATGGACATCTATTCTGTGATTTCCCGCTCAATGTCAAGCCCTCACGTAATACTTCCATAGAGAATATAGATCAAGAAGGTTTTACTAAGGTAAAATCTAGGAAGAGATCTAACAAGAAACCTTCCTCTGAGCCTAATCATGCCCCCGCCAGCAACTCTATCCCCTCGTCGAGCAACAGCTTCGACATCTTAGCCCATTCCGACCCCTGCACACCGGAACTTCCCTTCCCATCCTCAGGCCCGAATATCCCTATTCCACCCTCTGAGAACCCCCTGCAGGGCATATTGCCGTCTCAGTACCGAGAGCTACCCCAATCTTCCCTCTCAATAGGCCCTAGCAAAGATTTGATCTGCAAAACTAATAGCATGGAGATTGATAACTAGATGCTCATCCCCAATCCGACAATGAACATTCATTCTGATAGTGATGAACTCAAGCAAATGGAGGAAGAACCGGAAAGCATTGATCTAGGAGATTTGGACATTTTTAGCCTTGAACAGGCATACAAGCAAAAACAATATGATAAGATTCCAGCAATACAACTGGAAAGTCTAGAAGTCATACTAGCTAGAGCACATCAGCAAAGATACCTTGGAATCCAACCTGGAAGTCATTGGGATGGAAAGAACCTATTCAAGGATACTAAGAAAAGAGGAAGAAAGACAAATTTACAATGAACCATCCTCATTGGGGAAATGTTGATTGAATCTGGCAGATATTCAAAGCTCACCAAGTACTACAGGCCACTCCCCAACTCTAAACCATGAAGCTCATCTCATGGAATGTAATGTTGAAAGTGTGCAACAAGAAATTCTTGTTGAGAATGCAACAAGATGATGGAGCTTAGTGGAAAGGAGTCGCCTTCACTAAGTGGTCCCGTAGGCAAGTTTTGGCGCAAAGTCTATTTTTAGACATATGGATCATAATCTATGAGTTGCGGGATGTTTTTTATGGATGATTGGTCATGTTGGGAAAAATAGATGGAATTCTATTTTTTGGATCACAGTGGTGTGATCAGAGTCTATTTTTAAACTGTCAGGTAAAAATAGAAACAGCCAAATATTATTAGCCCTTAGTAATATTTCGACTCTAAACTTTATCTTATTCTCTTGGAACACTTCAGTTCGAGCTATAGATGTGGCACATGCAACTATATGAAGGAATCACGTGGTTACCTATGGGTTGACTGAGCTATTGCATGAAGGACTTCAGTTAGAACTCAAGTGGTTGAGTTTTGTGGAGTTAGATGAGCAGTTAATGGAGTTGTGCTCAGTTTGACTTAGTTGAACTAGTTGTATTTAGTCTAACTGGCCAATAGACTAAGTGATGAGTTGTGTGAATTAGTTATTAATTAATTCACTAATTATAAACTCATAATGCAACTGAAGAATGCATCAGTTAACTCAGTGCATGGACAGTTCAGTGGAGACAAGTGTTAGAGGTAAGTGAAAGGGTGAGTTGTGACTATCAGTTGTGCATGAGATCTTGCTCAATCAATGGATTGAGTATGCCCATGAGAATTGCGCAGTATATGCCTAGTATTATAGACTTTGCTCACGTGATTTCTAGTGTGAGTGATTTTCCAACGTAAATAGAACTTGGAACGAGTTTGGATTCATTCATTCTCTTGCAAGTATTGTGCAATGGAGGCAGGCAAGCAACGGAGGAGATTTGGAGATCAGATCTGAGTTGTATTGTGTGTAATAGGTGGAGATAGTGTTGGATACTTATGAAGAGTATTGTACTATGTATTGTTACATGTTCTCAATCAATATAATATACAGATAGTTGGGGTTTTTAGTGAGATGCTTTCCCCGGGAAAATACTGTGTTGATATGTGCGATTGATGCTTCTATGTGTGCATGTTATTGTTTCTGCTTCTGTAAATTGATGATCAACGTAGAGGAGGTTATGTATTATGCATGTATTCCGCAATAGCGTATAATCGAGATAATCTCTGTGAATATGTGTCATATTATTCAAAATTTCTACATGGTATCGGAGTGAGCTGATTTGTAGAAGAAGTTCTACATGATATCAGTGTTGTATTGATCATCAGATCTATTATTCAGAAAGTGTTTACATTTTATTTCTTCAAGCATAGTATGTAATCGGGCCAGGTAGCCTCTAGATTCATCCTTCTTTTGGAAGGTGAGATATCCAGTGAATTCCCATACAGTCGATCTCTATACGAGAAATAATTTGTTCTCATGAATTTTAGATCAGAAGCGGTTGAGTTTTGAGCTGGTGGAATGGTGCTCAAGGATAAAACTTAGAAACATTAAGTGTGAGAATGGAGACAGTATGCCCCAGTATCTCACGAAGTTCACCCAATGGCGGGATGAGCTGGGAAGTGTGGGGGTAACTGTTTGAGGATGAGGATATGTGTGAGTCTAGCTCTCCTTGGCCTTCCTAAGAGTTGGCATAGCTACCCAGGACTCAGTGAATGGAAGGGAGAAAATGCCAGGATGGAGAGACTTTGGTCGGATCTTGTGGCAAGAGGAGATTTGATGGTGCACCAGAGACAGTTCTTCATCTATGCATGATGAGGAGAACTGTGCCTTAGCGAGTAAGGTGAAGAAGGGGAAGGGGAAGGTTTCTCTTTCCGAATCCAGTTCTTCCAATGATGGGAAGAAGGTTGAAAAGTCGAAGGTGAGATGCTTTCATTGTCATGAGTTGGTCCATTATGCTACTAATTTCCCAAAGAAGAAGTCCAAGAAGGGATCCATGGAAGGATATAAAGGTGAGGCACTTGCTTCACAGTTTGAGTTGGATTTCACACTCTTCACATGCATGGTTTCATCCATGATGGGAAGTGGTTGGTTTCTTGACAGTGGAACTTCTTTCCACATTTCCGGCGACAAAATTTTGTTCAGTACTTTGGAGGAGAAAGATCTCCAGATACTCATAGCGATGGGTAATGATGAGAAGTATAGTGTCTCAGGTGTAGGCACGGTTATTTTTCAGATGGAGCATGGAGCTCAAATTACCTTGACCAATGTCAAGTATGCACCAGGACTGAAGAGAAACTTGGTGTCGATCATGATGCTAGAAGACAGAGGCTATGATGTAGTCGTCAGAGAGGGAAAGGTTTTCCTTAGACACATCATCACTAGACAGGTGAAGCAAATTGGTTCACGGGTCAAGAAACTGTATTCTCTTAAGGTTCAAGATGCATGCAAAGCCTTGAGCAGCAAGGCAACTGATGGAGACTTGGTGGTTAAGAGGGAGGGTATATTACCTCTCAACATACAAAGCCAGAAGAAGTCTCAGGTAATTGTGGAGGAGCCATGATTGGTGCAGCAACTTCAGGAGGTTGTGGAGTAGCCACAACAGGGGAAGCTGAGTGGAGATTGAGTAGAGACATCTAATCATGGAGAGACCTCCAGTAGGGGGAAACTTCGAGATAGGTGGGTTGAGGGATCACATGCAGCCATACCTCCAGGTAGGAGGTGGGGCAATATAGAGTGATCGTCCCAAGGAGGAGGGGCAGGATCCTTGAGGTACCCAACCTCTTGGATGAGACCTTGCTACCGGAGCCCCGATGTGGAGTAGCAGGAACTGACTAATTGGGTAGAGACAGATGCAGATGGAGTAGCAGAGAGAGTGACAGTTCAAGGAATCCCAGGACAGCGCATAGTATGCAGGCTACAACAATGTGAGAGGCACAAGTGTTTTACACAATGCTAGGTGGCACAGAGAGGTGTGCAATGGTGCGAGATGCATGAAGATGTTACAGTAGCGCAGATTTCAGAGAGGGAGCACTTGTCAGCAGCAGGTAGATCTTTAGCATCAGAGTATGTTCCTAGCCCAATAGATTGGTCAGTTGGGAGTGTTTTTTTTGTTCCAAGTGTTGCTGGAGCAAGTGGAGTAGGTAGATGTGTTGCATGCAGAACATTCCAGAGTTACAGGATCAGATTTGAGAGGAAGCCTTTCTTGTTGAGAGGGAGTGTTGAAAAATGTGCAACAATAAATGCTTGTTTAGAATGCAACAAGATGATGGAGTTTAGTGGAAAGGAGTCGCCTTCACTAAGTGGTCCCGTAGGCAAGTTTTGGCGCAAAGTATATTTTTAGACTATGTCCATTTTTAGACATATGGATCATAGTCTATGAGTTGCAGGATGTTGTTTATGGATGATTGGTCATGTTGGGAAAAATAGATGGAATTCTATTTTTTGGATCACAGGGTGTGATCAAAGTCTATTTTTAGACTTTCAGGTAAAAATAGAAACAGTCAAATATTATTAGCCCTTAGTAATATGTGGACTCTAAACTTTATTTTATTCTCTTGGAGCACTTCAGTTCGAGCTACAGATGTGGCACATGCAACTGCCTGAAGGAATCACATGGTTACCTATGGGTTGACTGAGCTATTGCATGAAGGACTTTAGCTAGAACTCAAGTGGTTGAGTTTTGTGGAGTTAGATGAGCAGTTAATGGAGTTGTGTTCAGTTTGACTTAGTTGAACTAGTTGTATTTAGTCTAACTGGCCAATAGACTAAGTGATGAGTTGTGTAAATTAGTTATTAATTAATTCACTAATTATTAACTCATAATGCAACTGAAAAATACATCAGTTAACTCAGTGCATGGACAGTTCAGTGGAGACAAGTGTTAGAGGTAAGTGAAAGGGTGAGTTGTGACTATTAGTTGTACATGAGATCTTGCACAATCAATGGATTGAGTATGCCCATGAAAATTGCGTAATAGATGCCCAGTATTATAGCTTGTGCTCATGTGATATCCAGTGTGAGTGATTTTCCAAGGTAAATAGAACTTGGAACGAGTTTGGATTCATTCATTCTCATGCAGGTATTGTGCAGTGGAGGTAGGCAAGCAACGGAGGAGATTTGGAGATCAGATCTGAGTTGTATTGTGTGTAACAGGTGGAGATAGTGTTGGATACTTGTGAAGAGTATTGTACTATGTATTGTTACTTTTTCTCAATCAATATAATATACAGGTAGTTGGGTTTTTAGCAAGATGCTTTCCCCGGGAAAATACTGTGTTGATATGTGTGATTGATGCTTCTATGTGTGCATGTTATTGTTTCTGTTTCTATAAATTGATGATCAACGTAGAGGAGGTTATGTATTATGCATGTATTGCACAATAGTGTATAATCTGATAATCTTTGTGAATATGTGTCATATTACTCAAAATTTCTACATGTAAGAGGGTTGAACGGCCCACGGAAATACAGAATGATAAAAAATCTGATTCAGAAGGAAAAACCCTACATCTTCTTTATGCAAGAGTACTCTGCTCAACTCCACTCTCTCGAAAGCTTGGAACAGCTGCCACACTTCAGCAGCAGATGCCATAGGAGCCTCGGGCAACATAGAAATCGCTTGGATTGCTCAAGCCATTGAACTTACAAACATTCATGCTAATCACCACTTCATTCAAGCCAAATTCCATGTCATAGGGACCAACGTGCACGGCCATCTCACCAACGTATATTTCCCACAAATTGCTGACAACAAAATCACCATCTTGGACACGTTATCCCTGCTCAACAACAATAGATCCCTTCCACTCTAGATCATGGGAGGTGATTTCAATATGATCACCAAATTAGAAGAAAAACAGGAGGAAGAATCAGACTGGAAACTGAAAGTGAGCACTTCGAAAAGTGCATCTAGAGCAACTGGTTAATCAACTTCCCCAGTAACAATGGGATATTCACCTGGAACAAAAAAAGGTTAGGTACTCATCAGATCACCTCTCGGCTTGAAAAATTCTTGATGTTTGATAATGCCATACATCTCGGAGGAGATCTCTCTACCTCCATCCTACCATATGCAGGATCAGACCACTGGCCAATTTCATTTCAATGGAAAAGGTTGGGGGTCTCCTCCAAAAGACCTTTCCGCTTCAAATCTTTCTATTTGACCCATCCTCAATTCAAATATCTAGTTCAACAAACTTGGAAAATCTTGACCCCCCTGCACGATCCAAAATGTTCCAATTTCAACAAAAGTTGCGACTCCTAAAAATGCAAATCAAACAATGGAACAAGGCAACCTTCGGAAACATTTTTCAAGCTCAACAAGATTTATCCCAGGAGATGGAGAAGCTCTAGCAAACTATCATCAATGAAGGTAGGACTGAAGCTAGCAATGAATAGGAAAAGAAGATACGGATGCAGATCACAGAAAGGGAGAGACGGGAGGAAATATTATGGAAATAGAAATCGCGAATAAAATGGCTAAAGGAAGGGGAAAGGAACACGAAATTTTTCCATCGCTCTACAATCCAAAGAAGAATGTAAAACAACATCACCCACATTCTCAATCAATAGGGAGAAAGACTGGAAAACCATGGAGACATAGAAGCCGAACTAATCAGGCACTTCAAATCAGTACATCTAGAACCCTCCATCAACAAGAATCCTATGATTGACAAGATTCTTTTGTACATCCCTAAGCTGATCACAGAAGAACACAATCATTTGCTTCTCCACCCAGCTACTCTCCTGGAAGTGGACTCTACTATGAAACAGATGCAGGAAGGAAAATCCCCGAGCCCAGATGGCTTCACCTCCACTTTTTTCCACCAATTCTGGGAATATATCCAAGAGGAAGTCTGGCAAGTAGTCGAAGAATCTAGAATGCTTCACTGGATGCTCCCCTCCCTGAATGCCACCTTCATCACCCTCATCCCCAAAGAGGAGCGCTCAAACACGCTTGAGAAATTCAGGACGATCGCCCTGTGCAATGTCATCTACAAAATTATCTCCAAAGTTATAGCCTCTCGCCTGAAGCCATTGCTCCCCATGCTGATCTCGCCAGAACAATCGGGCTACGTGGAAGGAAGGAAAATCATGGATGGGATCATACTCACCCATGAGATCATTCACACTCTAAAGCATCATAAAAAATCAGGTATGCTTCTCAAAATTGATCTCTCAAAAGCCTTTGATAAGCTAAGTTGGACATACATGCAGTCTATATTAACAGCTTTTGGATTTTCACCCATATGGGTTAGATGGATCATGAGCTTAATTTCCTCAGCTTTCTTCTCTATTCTGGTTAACGTTCCCTCTCCTCCCTTTCAACCTTCCAGAGGCATATGACAAGGGGATCCCCTCTCCCCTTTTCTCTTTGTTCTCATGGTTGAAGGATTAGGCAGATCCATTAAGCATGTGCTTCATGAAAACCAACTTAAAGGCATATCCCTGCACAACTCCGTGACTATAACCCATCAGCAATTTGTGGACGATAATATGCTATTTGGACACCCCTCAATCTAGGAAGCTAGAAAATACAAAGCCATCCTTAATGATTTCTCTGTTGCTTCTGGAGCAAGTATTAATACTACCAAATCTCATATTTTCTTTTTTCACACCCCTTCATCAACTCAAGCATCCATAATCTGTATTCTGGAATTTTCGCCTGCCGCTCTCCCCTCCAAGTACCTTGGATCCCCCCTTACTAATTCAGCACTCAAACACTCTTCTTTGCAACTCCTTCTCGACAAGCTGGAATCCTGTCTCACCTCCTGAACTTTCAGAGCCCTAAACATGGTTAGCAGACTGATCTTGATCAAATCCATTCTGCAATCAATGCCTCTTTATTTGTTTTTTATCTTAGCAACACCCAAATGGGTTCTCAATAAAATCAAAAATCTGTAAAGAAATTTCTTATGGGGGTCTACGGGGCATAATCGCAAATGGGCTTTAGTCAAGTGGGATACTACCTACCTCCGGGACCCTCAACATAGCAACACAGTCATGGGTGCTCGAATCTGGTGGAAGTGGATTTCATTCCCAAATTCTCCTTGGGCAATCCTCTTGAGAGAAAATTGTGTCAATAATAGATCGAAGGACGACCTAATAAGGCTAATAATCATGGAGAAGGGTTCTCTAATCTGGGACTCAGCTAGATTGCATAGAAACCTAATTCACAAGCATAGTTTCTGGGAGATAACAAATGGAAATCATGCGCACTTCTGGACAGATTCTTGGCAGCAATGACCCAATATCCATAGCTTAATCTCCCCAACCCCATTAGAGGAAGAAGAAACACATAGATGGGAGATGATCAACCAGTACTGGCTTCCTACCCTAAATCAGGGGTACAGAAAATGGCGCAAAGCAAAAGATATTATAAGGAATGGAATAGAGATAATGTACAGGGAGCTAAACATAGAATTAACCAACAGGCGAATCAGATATTCTGAAGAAAAGGGCATCCTTTACTGGGGATACAAACCTCGTGGCACTTTTACCACTGAAAAGGCATACAATCTAATAATCAATGCCCCAACAAATAAGGACCTTCTCTGGGATAAAGTGTGGCATCCCAAAATTTGGCCTAAAATCTCAACCTTTCTTTGGCTACTCTACCACAAAAGAATTCTCACATGGGACAACCTTAGAAAAAGAAACATCCATGGGCCATCGAGATGTCCCAATTGTGAACAACAGGAGGAAACAATACTGCACCTCTTGCATTCTTGCTCACTAGCTAGCAAATTGTGGGAGAAAACAATTTTCAGATGTCAAAACGATGGGAGAGATAGAGAAGACATCACCAATACCATTTGACTCTGGGCCAAAAACCCATACAAAAGTCCCTTGCTCAATGCTCTTTGGAAAACACTACCGGGCCATCATGTGGAAAATTTGGAAGGAAAGGAATAGGCATATATTCAGGCGTCAAACCACTCCCACACAAATAATCTGTAACACAGTATGCATTAACCTGCAGGAAACCCTGGCACTACAGTCTTGGAGCAAGGAGTACTTCCCCACAGAACCACAAGAAAGAAATATCTGGATTAATTGGAATCTCAAGCCCATCCAATTTAAGGATCCAACCACCAAGTCCATCTCCGCCCATCAACCTCCTAGAAAATGGCACCTTCCACCCTTTGGAATCACTCAACTCAACTTTGATGGTGCTTCCAAAGGAAATCCAGGTCAGGCTGGGTTTGGAGGAATCTTTAGGGATCACTCTAGAAATCCTCTCTTATTATATATGGGAAATATAGGATGGGATACCAACAACTCAGCAGAATTAGAGGGATTATGGCAAGGACTAACCTTCGCACATCAACACAAGTTTTCCCCCCTAATTATTAAGGGAGATTCCAAAATTCTCATCAACATGGTTCAACAAATCATTCAGGGGACCTCTGCAGAAAAAATTTCCTGTAGCTAGCGTCTTGCTGCTCATCTAGAAAACGTTGAACAACATCTAGCAAGAAATAAATCCATCACTTTCAAACACATTAAGAGAATTGGAAACAAAGTGGCCGACCACTTAGCCAACCTTGGTGTTCTAGTAGATAGACCCATCCACAAAGTGCTAATAGGAATCACAAAAGATGCCTCACACCAACAGGAATTCACCAAGCTGGTGCAAATGGACGCAACATCCTCGGATGCAGGTGGTAGATAGATATTTATGGTGCACAAGCAGTTGGGAAAACAGGCAGCCCATCTGTATAGCCATCTGTTCCAATGCTTGTGTGATTTCAAAGCAAATTATGGCTCTCAGGCTGGCAGCATTAACCACCTGGGAATTTCAAGACATTCCTTGCAACTCCCAAAATATGGATCAGGAGACTCCACTCAGCTCTATTCAACCACTCAATTGCTCCTATCCCCCCTCCGTCTCTAAATCGAGTCTCCGCACTACTACCAGAAGGAGATGCAGATTATTATGTTGCGTAGACTTGGGTAATGGTATTCACCAATCCCAATCCCCTCTCTACCATCAGCGGTCTGAGTTCCCTTCTCCCTCCTCTACTACGCATGTGAATTCAGCAGATCCCCATCTGTGTCCTCCCGAGGAGCCTCTCTCCTTCAGCTCCATGAGATATCACCATAGATTGAGCAGTAGGTGCGGAGGCAATCATGGTGGTGCTCCGCGGGTCGGCTATCATCCCCCCTTAGCCTCTTCCTCTCCTTTAGTTTCCCTGTCCCCTACCCTCTCTAATCCTAGCCCCCATGGCAGATATACGAACACGAGAAGTAGACGAGGAAGAACTAGCTCCAGAGGGTTCGTCACTCTAGAAGCATTCCCCTGCATGAAGCGACCAATGCCTCCTCCTAGCAAGCTCACTTCCAGTTTCAAAGCACCCTGAACAAGTCGAGAATTATGGTCACCATCACCGTGGATTTTAAGGAAATCTTAGCATCCAATTCAGAAGCTTCGCCCAGTAGGGATTTCATCCAAGTTCCTTCTTTCAATTTCGAACCAAGGGAGCCAAGCTCCAAAATTCTGGCAACAAATAAGGACCTCCCCTCAAGCACCAATCTGCGAACTATGGAAAACTAAACCCACCAAAAGGATAAGGGCATTCAACTTGACGACAGTGCAGGTGGCAGACATGCAGAATACACAAGCTCGGAAGTCTACGGGTGGTGTCCGATAGTGGAGGAGGAACCTACCGAGGAAACCATGCAATTGGCCACCATATCACGTCACAAGCACTAACCTGGTTTTGTTCAGCTTGACACTTGTCTTTGGTTGTTTTGCTTCCTGTCTAGTCCTCTTACAATTTTTTTTCCTTTTTGGTTGTAATGGCTTGGAATTTTGTCCCCACTGGTCGACTTATTATGGTCAAATCTGAATCTAGTTTTGATTTACTCAATCTTAACTCCAACTTTTTGTATTTGAGAACTAGAGCCCATGCATGGGTAGCTGAAACTTTTCAATTTTGGGCTGGGACTGGTTTCCCCTTCAGGTGCAGTCTCATTTTCAAGTTTGGAAGATTAAGAATGGTCATTCCATTGACCCAGTACTGCTGAGGCGGGAGCCTCCTTGTACATTTTTCCTATATCAATAGATTAATTTTACTTAGAAAAAAAAATAATTCTATAAAGCTGTCATGGATCTAGGATGGTAAGTTTAGAAATGAATAATCTTTCACTAAGAAAGTGAGCTAGGGTGAGGGGAGGAGGTGGGGGAAATATTAGGTAAAATGTAGTTATTACAATTTATCTAATATTTTTTCCTACCTCCATCCATGTTTTACTAGGTTATATTGGGGTAAATAGAATGTTATATAATATTTCATTTTACCCAATATTTTCTTTCGGCCCACTTCTTGTTGTAATTTTTCTTTATATTTGAGGTTTAAAATTAAACAAACTCAACCTTAAAATTAGAGGGGTGGGGACAAATATTGAGTAAAATGTAATATTTAGGTTATGGGTAAATTGTAATGAAATTACATTTTAAAAATGAGGGGAAATATTAGGTAAATCATGTTGGGTTATGTTACATTCTTTCCATGACTAGCCCACATAGTTAACTGGGGGGTTAGAAGGGGGGTGAAGCCCCCCCTTTGTTGCGGCGATTGCGTAATGGGGGGAGTCACAAGGGGTTTGAGGGGTGCAGGTAACCCCACTCTATGTGGTCGAGGGTAGCACCCGGAAAATTTTGGTTTTGGACCCTATGTTAGGTTGGGCGGACCTACCTATGGTTTTGTGCATGATTTTCGCACATGGTTTTGGAAGTGATGGTTTTAGGTTCATGGTTTTCGACGAGATGGTTTTTGGTCCATGGTATTGGATGCTTCGACATGTATAAATATGTATTGTAACATTGAAAGGAACATAATGAAAAATCAAGCCGGTAGTCACAGTTTTGGGATCCAGGGGAAAATCTCTGTGTATATATGTTTTATGTGTTATTCTCTCGCAATGTTTATTTTATGTGTTTTATGTGTTATTCTCTCGCAAGGTTAAAACCTACATTTGGTATCAGAGCTATTTTGGCTTCAAGGGGACGCCTTTGTTAATGAGGGGTTTCGCTCAGGCCTGTGGTAGACCTTGTTTAGTGGGAGATATGCGGGATCGATTCTGCTGGTGAAAGAAGATGGTGAGCAGTGGAAAGATAGAGATCGAGAAATTTAATGGTTAGAGTTTTGAGTTGTGGAAACTCAAGATGGAGGATCTGTTGGTCGATAAAGATCAGTGGATTGTAGTAGATCTAGGTACTAAACCAATGATAGTTTCTGACGAAGAATGGAAGAAGTTGGATCGGAAGTGTTTTGGGAAGTTTTAGTGTCTACAGATAAACGCTTAAACCCCTAGACTAGTAGCTAAGTCTAGAACAACAGTTTAAAGATTTCTCTACTTTTCCTATGATCAATAGATTAAATAAGAGGCAAATAAGCCTACCTGTGGCTTTTGCTTTCTCCTTATCCTCCTTGGCCAAATCTATCGGTCCTCTCTGTACTTAATCTACTTGAAGAGTACCTGCACGAAGACAGAAGACAACAACCGATAAAAGCATATGATAATGATCTATTGATTAAACATAGCATGGAATCAAGTACATGATACACATATGAAAGCATAAATGAATAACACAAGCATATGGGAAAAGATTTGAAAATTTTATTAGTAAAAGGAAGAGTTACAACCCATTTCTTAATTCAACATCACTCCTCCAGTTCAATCCCATCCTCTCCTCATAACAAGCAAGACATTTTGACACCATTACAAGATTTGAAATCAACTCAAGTCTCATACTAAAAACATCTCCCTATAATTAATAATTTCCAGCCACTGATCACTTGAATCAGTGGTCTTTTTATAGGTGAATGAAGGAAGTTATGTCATAAATGGTGATAATGAATGCCCTCCCAAACTTAGAGTTTAGTTCCATAGAGGAAGGGATAAAGTGATTGATGTTCCTTAACTCCCTTCCTCATCCAAATACGAACCCAAAGGAGTGGATAGCCTTGAGAAAATTCTAGAGGAAACCAATGGATAAGAAATCTTTCAAACCCTCATAGAAATTTTCTCAAGTTCACCCAACGTAGGCCAAAAAGGGCTCAAGTGCGTTGCATAGCACCCTATCAGTGTATGGTCTACATTGCAGTGCCCTAATGAAGGCTTACCTGCACTGATCTTCTTAGAGGCTGTTTCTAGATGATTTTGGTCATGGAACTTCTTAGGAAGCTAGGAATTCTGATGATTGACTTATTTATGGCATGTAACAACTGAATTAGGGTTTGATGGACCCCAATAATATTGATCTGTAAGTTGGGGTTGATGTGCCCAAATGGATCTGTAATAGTTTCCCCCTAAAGCATGAAGTCGTAAATATGTATGTTGAATTAAATGCTTTATCATGTGGCGAGGAGGTTTCAAAGCGGAAGGTGACCTGCATCAATTACCATACATATATCATGATAATTTGATTTTTCTCATGAGCTTGCTGAGGCAGGGCATACTCATGCTCAACTTATAAACTTACATTACATGTACAAATATGGTCGTTTACAAATATAGACCCGTGAATGGATTACCATGAATATAAGGCCATTGTACATTTGATTTAGTACTTCTTAAAATATCGTAGCCCGGATGGATGAAACTAGATCTGGGGTATTCAATCTCATTCAATTTTTCACTCAAGTATAAGTCTAACCATGTGAATGGATGATCTGAAGTCGAACATGGTAATACATCATTTGATTACCAGCCAATGATGTAAGACGTTAATAGACGCAAGAGGAATCATCGATAATGATGATGACCCTCAAGGTACTACAGTAAATTTCGAATGGCGCAAATAAATGATTTGATAGTGAACACCATACAAAGTCTTTCAGTCGAAGGCCAGTGATGCCAACCTATCGCCGGAAGCGAGAAACATGCCATTGATGTATGCAAGCCTCAAGGTATTGAAGGGGTGTTTCTAAGTCAACTTCTTGGATGATGTGCAGATGTCAACAAGAAGTGACTTGTTACAGGAGGGCCTTGATGTATCCCACATCAATGACACAAAATGAGGTAAATGATTTTGGAGATGAAAATTTTACTGACGACACAAGGTTCAGGAATGGCCGTCATGAAAATGAAGGTTTATGGTATTACAAAGGATGAAGTTTGAACTAAATGACTTCTCTTGAACATGCTGGTGACACTAAGATGAATTGGTAGCATTGACGCAAAAAAAAAATAATGGATGGTATGACAGACCAATGGTGTGATAACCATCAAGCTAAATGACCCAACCCACATAGTCATGGTGATGAGGTGAAAGTGTCATGTTTAAGTGCGACTTGCTGCCATAAAGTGTTTTCCCTTTTTCCAGTTTTACCCAGTCATTGTTGACAAGTACCTCTTTATTTTTGTCAAGATTGAGGAGGATAACATATTCTTGTTGTATAATTTCACCCTTCAGGTGAATCCATCACTATTTGATGCTTTAACAATTCTAGCGAAGGTGAAACTCAGTCTTGTCTAGATGGACAAGTTTGTTGCTATTTGATGTTTTTAACAAGTTTAATGACAAAGATAACTCGGTCCTTTTCATGTTTATGGATTTTGAAAAGGGATGAAAAGGAAACACCACAAGTTCTTTTTCCTAAGTAATCTCTCAAGTCCGAAAAAGCGTAAAATAATACAAGAGAGATATCATTTCCAATCCATTAATGAGCTGGAAAGGATAAGCGCTCGACAATCTTTTCATGTTTAGAGAGTCTAAAAAGAGCTTAAAGAGGACTCCATTTTGAGGAACAAGTGGTGTCTAGAGTAGCAACTGGTTTCGGTGGTGTTGGAACTTTGCAAAACATGTTGATTTATGTGAAGAGGCTGGCTAATAAGATCACTCATTGAAACTATTCCTCAAAAAAGGTAAAACAACCAAGTGAAAGTATATGATCGGCCAAAGAGATGGTGGTGATGGAATGAAACAACCAAGGCTCAAAAGGCTAATAGAGTGGAAATCGCAAGGGTTAAAATGGAAATGTGTTCATTTTTACACAAGCTTGAACCATAGGGAACTATGCTTGGATTCAGTTTCATGTTTATACAAGCTTGAAACGAAAAACTATGCTTGAATTTAGTTTCATGTTTGCACAAGCTTGAAATGAAAAAACTATGCTTGAGATTGGTTTACATGCCCCCAACATGATGAAAGGCAGAGTCTCCTGTAACCAGATGGAAGTCGTTGTGGTGAAGCAAGACGGTTATCCAACACCTTTTTGGCTTCGTCCAGATAGGACAAAGGTGAATGGGGCGATTCCCTTCACATAACCTACTAGGAAACTTAACTTTACCATTAGGTGCATGCCCCCAAGATTCACTAAATTCACATAAATAGACTACTCATGGCTATTAGGTGGATGGAATGAAGGTTCTTTTATGAGATCAAATGAAAGACTTGACTAGGATTTTACGAGATCTACTCAAAGGCTCGACTTGGGACTTGGGACCTTGTTTCATTTTTTAATGAGATTGACACAAGACAAGGAACTCTGCTCATATTCCTTGGTTTCATTTTCTAAATAGGTTGACACAAGACTAGGAACTATCCTCATGGACCTGTTTCATTTTTAATGATGTTGACACAAGACCAAGAACTCTCCTCGTAGGAGCTATTTCATTTTTTAATGAGGTTGACATAGTAAAAGAACTATCCTCATATTCCTTGTTTCATTTTTTAACAAGGTTAACACAAGACCAGGAAGTATCCTCATATTTCTTGGATCACAACTCATAGGAAGTCATGAAGGAGAGATCTGGTTCCAATGCCCCCAATACATGATGTACAACATCACTGAATTGATTGTCAATTGATGTAGGTATGGAATGGGTCGCAACATAATTGAATCATGGTGGGGATGATACCATTGGTACAAAAGGAACATTTAGGGAAGATGGTTGATTGGAAGCCATATTTGGACCAGGAAATGAAAGCTGGTCAACGGTGAAAATTCTACCTTCATGTGGGAAACAAATCACTCGAAAGAGTGTTGAAACAATAGCTCCCATATCATAAACATAGTCGCGCCCAAGTAGTAAGTTATAATCAAAAGGGATTGGGACTACCATCACATTCAGATAAATGATTTTTCCTCGCAAAGTAATAGGTAACTGAGGGAGGATCCCTAATGGTCGATTGGTTCCTTTGTTAAAGGCCAACATATTCTAGGTAACAGGCACAAGCAGTGGCAAACCGAGCGCTTGCCAAGCAGTTGAAGAAAGGATACTCACAGATGCACCTTCATCTATAATAATGCCAGATACAATCATATTACAAACTTGTACTATGATCTGGAAAGGCACATAGGGAGGAAGGCAGAATCCTACCAGTCAATTCCAATCAAAGGAAGTGACTAGACTACTTGGAGGGGGTACCATAGAAATGGGAGAATTAACCCCTTGAGTTACGAGCACTAGAAGATTTTCCTCCCGTCTTGATGAAACAGGCATATTTCCCCCAAGCTCATTTGAATCTGAAGAAACAAAAAGAACCTGAGTGGTATCATCTTCACTCTCTTCGAGAAATGTACGATTTACTGAAGGTGAAATCGGGTCAACTGTAACCTCAACTTCTTGATTAGGGTCGGGTATAGACTCATAGGATTCACTTTTAGAGAGAGTGGTTTCAACCGATGGTTGATTTTGGTCAGTCAATTCATCAACTAGTGAAGGATTTAGGGAGAGTTTCTTGTAACTAGATGGAAGTCGCTACAGTGAAGCAGGACGATTATCCAACACTCTTTTGGCTTCATACATATAGGGAAAAGGGTGAATGGGGTGATTCCCTTCACATAACCTATAGGGAAACTTAACTTTACCCTTCTTTCCATGAAAATTACTACCACTAGTTGATGGTGTGTCACAAACATGATATCTAGAGGTTGATGACACAGGATGATGTGAACGAGAAGACCATTCTTCTAAGATCTTAGGAATATCAGGATAATTTTGAAGAAGATGGTCTCTCGCACAAAGTTTGCATGGATATCAAACTTTGTTAGGCTTGATAGATGGTTTCTCATCAGATTTTGCATTAAAAGCAATGGTTGCTTGGTTACACCTCTACCAAATTTGCTTCTTCTTCTTTCTTCTTAGCCACTTGATTACAAGTACCAATACTTTCACCAAGCGAAGAGGAAGAAGGGGAGGAAGAAACAACTGAGGAAGAAGGCAAAGGGTCAACTTTAGGATCAACTGGAGGTTGATTTTGTCTAGTTGGAGGAGTACTCGATTGCGGATAAATCACAACATTTTGAACCAAGGAGGTTGAAAACAACCATACTGGCAAGCCAATGGTAAATCCAGGAAGGGACAATGTATCCATATAAGGAGCACCAAATTTTCCAAAAGAAGAAAAAGGACTAGGATTCCCATCAAAAGGAATTCCTTGATCGGTGGACTCTAGATTTGTCGCCATATGTTTCAACCTAAGACAAACTAAGGAGTGAGCATGGAGGATGTTATCTGCGGCCAATTAATTTAATTTTAATCAATGTAACAAAACAAAACAAAACAGGGATGTTCTCGGCAAAAGGATTACCAAGTAACTGTGAACTGTAGAATACCTCCTGGTGAACCAAGAAGTATAGGCAGGAAATCTCCCCAAATGTTGTATTCAGTGTATCACAGTGTATAAGGTGGCTGATCGGTTACCTAAGGATGGATAGCAACCTAGTGTTGTCCTCCCATATATACCCGAAAGTACGTGGAGGCCCAATCCATATAAGTGTTGTCTAATGCAAAACTGTATAGTGAGAGCATTCCCATATACTTTACACAATGTAACACTTCCCTTTATAACCGAAGATACGTGGATGAACTATGATATACTCATGTACGTGGAATGAGGTATCACACTCGGGATGTATTGCAGACAAGTTAGTGACAACTGCCTTGTTTTATGACGTTGGAACACATCTCTAGCCTAGACCTCTAAATGTTTTTCGTTAAGTGACAATGCTCCATTAGGTAAATTCAGATAAATTTTAAGTTGATATTCTTTAGAATTTTTCTTTCAAGGTTCACCATGTGATGTATGTTTGCAATTCCTAAAATTCAACTAGTATGATAATTCTTTCCATTCAATTTAACAATGAAAATCCTTAGCTAGTAAGGATAGAGCAATCAGGTCTTTGACAAAGGGGAAAGGGCACAATCTAAATGAAAATTCCCTATACTATTCCTTATCAACACACACAAACTCTCTCAATGCAACATGCATGTATTTATTTTCAATTTTCCGTAATGTGAATGAACAAAAAGGAAAACTGATGCACAATCGATCAATAAACTCTTTTCATAAAAATGAAGATTTTGCTATAATTTCTTTTCAAGGAAAGTAAGACTTCATGACACTTTCATTTTCAAAGAAATGAGGAATTACGACACTTTCAACGAAAAGACTAATCATTTGCACACATAAATCAATTGATATTTCATGAATGAAGATTTGACAACAATTCAATTTTCTAATGAAAAGATGATTTTACGACACTTTCTTTGTGCTAACGATCAATCGATCAAAAAATTAACTTCCGACTATAGATTGAAAATGAAAAAGTAAATACATAAGAAACATTTATTAATCCTAGTCTAAGTAGGTCCAGGTAAGGAGATGAAACACTATTTTCAGAGACAAAACATCATTGACATTCAACGAAACATTCAAACAGGAGAAAATTGGCTCAAAAACTTCAGCTCCTAGATGTGAAACTAACCCTTAAGGGATCAGCGTAGGCAACGGTGAGAGACAGTGTGCTGAAGCACAGTGGATCTATGTAGGAAGTGCATTGTAGTGCACTATGTCCTTCATTGGGTTGTGCTGGTGACAATAAGCAATTTTAAAGACAATTTGGGACATTTTTGGCTCAATTTTCAATGAAAGAAGACTGAAATTCAATCAACGACCACAAGTACAGTATGTAGAGATGTCTTAAGAGGCTAATAAGATACTAGGATGGATGATCACTCCCCAGCGAAGTTGCCAATTTTTTTTTTGGGAAGTTTTGGTGTCTACAGATAAACGCTTAAACCCCTAGACTAGTAGATAAGTCTAGAAAAATAGTTTAAAGAGTTCCCCACTTTTCCTAGATCAATAGATTAAATAAGAGGCAAAGAAGCCTACCTGTGGCTTTCGCTTGCTCCTTATCTCCCTTGACCAACTCTGTCGCTCCTCTCCATACTTAATCCACTTGCAGAGTACCTACACACAGACATAAGACAACAACCGATCAAAGCATATGATAATTATCTATTGATTAAACATAGCATGGAATTAAGTACATGATGCACATATGAAATCATAAATGAATAACAAAAAAATATGGAAAAAGCTTTGAACACTTTATTAGTAAAAGGAAGAGTTACAACCCATTGCTCGATTCAGCATCACTCCTCAGTTTAATCCCATCCTTTCCTCATAACATGCAAGACATTTTGACATCATTATAATACTTGAAATCAACTCAAGTCCCATACTAACAGCATCTCCCTATAATTCAATAATTTCTAGCCACAGATCACTTGAATGAGTGGTATTTTTATAGGTGAATGAAGGAAGTTATGCCATAAATACTGATAATGAATGCCCTCCCAAACTTCGAGTTTAGTTCCATAAATGAAGGGATAAAGGGATTGATGATACGAACCCAAAGGAGTGGATAGCCTTGAGAAACTTCTAGAGGCACCCAATGGATAAGGAATCTTTCAAACCTCACAAAAATTCACTCAAATTCACCCAGTGTAGGCCAAGGAGGGCTCAAGTGCGTTGCATTGCACCCTATTAGTGTATGGTTTGCATTATAACGCACCATAATGAAGGCCTGCCTGCACTGATCTTCTTAGAGGTAGTTTTTGGATGATTTTGGTCATGGAACTTTTTTGGAAGCTAGGCATTGTGGTGATTGACTTCTTTAGGGCATGTAACAACTGAATTATGGTTTGATGGACCCTAATAACATTGATCTGTACGTTGGGGTTGATGTGCCCAAATGGATCTGTAATAGGAAGGCAAAGAGCACAATACAATTGTGTGTCTCAGATTTAGTATTGCTAAATGTATCAGGGGAAGCTATGGTGAAGGCTTTGTGGGACAAGTTTGGGACTTTGTACCAATCTAAATCTCTGGTGAATAAATTGTTCCTATAGAAAAAGCTGTATAACCCAAATATGAAAGATGGAGACTTGGTGATAGAGCATCTGAATGCATTTAATAGTATGGTAAGTCAGTTATCATCTGTTGATATCAAAATTTCCGATGAAGAAAAATGCATTAGTTTATTGTGTTCTCTACTAGATTCGTGGGATAGTATGGTTACTGCAATAGGTAGCAATGCAACTACCTTGCAATTTGATGACATAGTATCATCCTTACTGATGGAGGAGACGAGACAGAAAAATATGGAGAGTCAGAATGGTGATGCCTTGTATGTAGAAGGACGGTCCCAGAACATAAACAAAAATAAGTCATTGAGTGTGAGATCTAAATCTAGAGGGAGATCTAAACCTCCAGGAAAAGCTGTAAAGGTGGTGTGCTGGAAATGCGGAAAGGAAGGGCACTACAAAAGGGATTGTAAATCTAAATCTCCTAAAAAAGGAAAGGGATCTAATCATGCTCCTTCTGCAGAGGTGAAAACCGCCTCAGATGAAAGTGGGGATGTGTACTTGGCTTCTTCAAGCACACATGTAGATCACGAGGCATGGTTGATTGACCCAGGTGCATTCTTTCACTTCACTGCCCATAGAGAGTGGTTCTGCGAGTATGAGAAATAAAATGGTGGTGATGTCTTCTTAGGGGATTATAGGAAGGCTAACATCATTGGTAGCGGAAAAGTAAAGTTGAAGTTGAAAATTGGAATGGTTAGAACACTTCTGGGTGTTCTACATATTCCTGCATTAGCTAGAAACCTGATTTCTGTAAGCAAGCTAGATGATGCAAGTGTAAAAATAGTGTGTGAGAAGGATACGTGCAAGATGTTTTAGAGAGAATTGGTATTGATGTGGGGAGTTCGAATTGGAACTCTATACAAGCTACAAGGTAGCACTGTTGTTTATGGATGCAACAATTATGTGGTTCCTAAAAGTGGAGCTGAAAATCTAGTGGCCTTTGGAGAGAAGACCATGCTGTGGCATCAAAGGCTTGGACATAATGGAGAGAAGGGAAATAAAATACTTCATGGTAAAGGTATGGTAGAAGGTATGAGTAATAGCTCTCTGGATTTTGATTTCTTGAAAATTGTATATATGGGAAGCAGAATCAAGTGAGTTTCCCCTGTGGTGGTAAGAGGGAGAAACAGATATTAGAGCTTGTGCACAGTGATGTGTTTGGACCTATGAAGGTTCCATCACTAGGTAAGTTTGTGTACTATGTCTCATTTATAGATGACTTCTCAAGGAATACATGGATATATTTCCTTAAGAAGAAATCTGAAGGCTTTGACAAGTTTAAAGAATTTAAGGCTCTGGTGGAAAAGCAGATAGAGAAGAAGATAAAGGCACTGAGGATAGATAATGGTGGAAAGTTTTGCAGTAAGGAATTTGAAGAATTCTATAAGAAGTGTGTTATAGCATGGCAAAAGACTACTCCATATACACCTCAGAAAAATGGAGTTGCAGAAAGAATGAATAAGACGTTGATGGAAAGGGCAAGAAGCATGCTCAGTGGTTCTGGGTTAGGACAAGAATTATGGGCAGAGGTGGTGGAGAAAACATGTTACCTAGTCAATAGATCACCTTCATCAGCGTTGGAGGATAAGACTCCACAAGAGGTTTGGACCGGTAAGAAACCCTCTCTTTCACATCTGAGGGTATTTGGATGTGATGCATATGTACATGTTCCAAAGGAGAAAACGAACCAAGTTGGATAGTAAATATGAAAAGTGCATCTTTATTGGGTATAAGGATGGTTTAAAGGGTTATAGGCTTTAGAACCCTGTAACAAGGAAGGTTGTGTACATCCTAAGATGTGGTGTTCAGAGAGGTGAAATATGTTATTAAACATCAAGTCCAACCAAAGGAACCTAAGATTATAGAGTTTGAGCTAAAGGAGGAAGAATCAAACTCTACAACAGAGGAGGAATCAGAAGATGAAGAGCCACAAATTCCCGGTGTGAGAAGATCAGTTCGAGAAAGAAGGCAACGAGAAAAGTATATTCCATCTGCTTTCTGTTCAAATTTTTCTTTATCTATTACTGATGATGATCCCAGAACTTTGAAGGAAGCAATAGATTCAGAGGATGGAAAACTCTGGAAAGAGGCCATGGTTGATGAAATGGCATCTCTGCACAAAAATGAGGCTTGGGATCTGGTGGAGTGCCGGCTGGAAGGAAATCCATTGGCAACAAATGGGTGTTCAAGAAGAAGACAAATGCAAAAGGAAAGTTGGAGAAATGCAAAGCTCAGTTGGTAGCAAAAGGTTATTCCCAGGTGTCGAGTATTGATTTTGGTGATATTTTTTCTCCTATTTCCAAGGTATTCTATTAGATTACTTTTATCAGTTGTTGTTGCTTTTGATTTTGAGATAGAACAAATGGATTTGAAAAAAGCATTTCTTCATGGGGATCTGGAAGAGGAGATCTACATGAAGCAACTTGAAGGCTTTGTGGTGAAGGGTAAGAAAGAACTGGTATGCAAGTTAAAGAATTCTCTGTATGGGTTAAAACAATCACCAAGGATGTGGTATTAGAAATTTGATACATTTATACGGGGACTTGGCTTCACCAGAAGCAAAGAAAATCACTGTGTGTATTCTAAATTAATTGGTGACCGTTTTATTTATCTGGTCTTGTATGTGGTTGATATGTTGCTGGTTGGAAATGAAAAAGAAATTATCCAAGATTTGAAGTCCCAATTGTCCTACAAATTCGACATGAAAGATCTTGGCACTGCAAACTATATTTTTGGCATGGAAATTAAAAGAGATCAGGTAAAGAGGAAACTCTGGTTAAACTAGAGGAAGTATGTCGAGACAATACTGCAGAGGTTTAATATGCAAGATAGTAAACTAGTGAAGGTTCCTATTCCTGCAGGTGTGAAGTTATATGTTGAATAGTGTCCCAAGACACAAGAAGAGGAAGAGGACATGTCCCGTGTTCCATATGCAAGTACATTCGGTAGCCTGATGTATGCAATGGTATGTACTAGACTAGATATTGCACATGCAATGGGAGTATTGATTAGGTTTATGTCAAAACCATGGAAGGAGCACTAGACAACAGTGAAGCAAGTTTTCAGGTATTTGTGTGGCACTAGTGATTATGGTTTGTGCTACCAAGGAAGACCAGGATTGGACAAAGTGTTGGATATTTGTAGCTTTGTTGATGCAGACTGGGCTGGAGATTTGGATCAGAGAAGATCTACAAGTTGGTACGTTTTTAACCTATTTGGAGGTGCAGTCAGTTGGATGAGTAAGAAAAAATCTGTAGTGGCATTATCAGCTACAGAGGCAGAATACATCGCAGCCACTCATGCAAGCAAGGAAGAATTTTGGTTGCAAAGATTGTGCTCAAGTATGGGGTTAGTACAGGGAACTATAAGGATAGACTGTGACAGCCAAAGTGCAATATTCTTGGCAAAGAACCCTGCATATCATTCAAAGACAAAGCACATTGATGTTCAATATCACATTATGAGGGATATGATAGAAGACAAAAAGGTGTTGCTGGTAAAGATGGAAACTTTGAAGAATATTGTAGATGCATTGACAAAATCTATGAGCTCTGAGAAGTTGTCTTGGTGTAGAGAAACAATGGTCATTGTAGGGCTAGATAAATGACTAAGTTCTCTTGTGGCCCCCTGTGGAAAGAAAACAACAAGTGGGAGAATGTTGGGTTGTGTTATATTCTTTCCACGACTAGCCCACATAGTTAACTAGGGGGTTAGAATGGGGTGAAGCCCCCCCTTCGTTGCGTTGATTGCATAGTGAGGGGAGTCACAGGGGGTTTGAGGGGTGCAGGTAACCCCACTCTATGGGGTCCGAGGCAGCTCCCCAGAAAATTTTGGTTTTGGACCCTATATTAGGTTAGGCGGACCTACCTATGGTTTTGGACACGATGGTTTTCGGTCCATGGTATTGGATGCTTCGGCATGTATAAATTTGTATTGTAACATTGAAAGGAACATAATGAAAAATCAAGTTGGTAGTCCTAGTTTTGGGATCCAGGGGAAAATCTCTGTGTATATGTGTTTTATGTGTTAAGCTCTCACATTGTTTAGTTTTTGTGTTTTAGAATTCGTATGCAGGTAATTTTTGTACAGGGTTAAAACCTACAAATCATAATAATATTGCATTTTAATTAGTATTTCCTGGCCACTTTCTATTGGGTAGGGGTGGTAATAAATTTTACGTAATATATAATACTATGATATTATTTACTAGCATTTGCACCACATGTTGCAAAGGAAACACCATAAGGCAGTGACGTAAGAAACAATAACATAGAAGAAAGAAGTCAAAATTTTGTGAAATTTTGTTTCTTTACTGGTGTTTCTATTTTATCATCATCAGATGCCTAGATCAGTTATCCAGATTACCAAGAACCTTTGCATTTGTGGGTGTTGCCACAATGCCGCAAATCTTATTCTTGGAAGTATATTTAGTAAGCCCTCTAGTCAAAGTGCCACCAAATACAACCTCTTTCTAGAATTTCAATATATCCTCTTTGATAGAATACAAAAATTTTAGAAGATGACATGAAGCAGCCTAATGGCTATGCAATTCACAACAATTTATAATTTGGCTTTAGAACAAATTTATAAAATATGTACCACCAAATATAACCTCTTCATAAAATTCTAGTAGACCATTTATAATTAGAACAAAATTAGTTCAGTAAACCCCTGAAGGAATAACATGGATACCAGGAAATTGCCTTTCTTTGAAACCAAAATTTCCTTGCTAACTTGCTCCCTCTTCCAGAGAAAGAGAGTCAAACAAGGTCTTAAATCAAAAGGCTATCATTTGGAAGAAAGTGAATCTAGACACTGGCGCATATATGTTTTTAGCTGACATGCTGCCACTTTTTTGGTTTCTTGTTACGGAATCAAGAAATACTAATCTTGTAATATTGTCAATTAAGTTTTTTTTCAAATGTTGAAATGGATAGATTCAACAACTTTCAACTATAATTTTCCCAATCTCTAACTAAATGTCAAATAAAATCAACCAAAAATTCAGCCTAAGAAAAGGGGAAAAAATGACCTCTTTAGACTACTGCCTATTTTATCTTGAGAGTTAATGAATGATTCCTTGAATCAAAAGATTTGATAAACCCCCTTTGGTGCTCATCCTTAAGCACTAAGCCAATCTCTTACTCTCCACCCATTTCAAATATCTAGTTGATGTGTCCTTAAATTAGCTTTAGCTCCATAGTGGTGGTTGTCCTCAAATTCCTATTATCAGGATTATTTTTCAACAAACCCTACACCATATAAAACAAATTGTTTTCCTTCTATGTGTTATGCATAGAGCAATGCTTATTTATCATGAATGTCCAGTAAAAGTTATGGTATCATTAAAAACTCCATTTTATTGAGCTATAATCAAATGAAAAGGTTCATATTAGGTGTCTCTATCAATTAAAATAAATTTATAACTAATTTATTTCTTTATTCAGGTTCTTGTTAGGGAAATCAAGTTTAGATAACAGTGATCTATAATAATTAGTGTGTTTGGGAGCATCTTGATGCACCATGTTATCTTTTTCTATAATTTATGCATGAATATTTTACCTTTAATTTCCTTTAGATTTTTTTGAGTGGAAAAATAGTCCTAATAAAGCTTTCGCCTAAAATTAACTTGGTCATCAATGGTCATCTTAGAACTATCACTGACATGCTTATGATTGTAATTGCGCTTTCTCAACTTCTGCAGAATATACACCCCCTACTCACCATTTCTAAGTAGGTGGTCACTGAGTTGAATGGTGCTAAAGGTAAATAAGAGGAAGCCAGTTCAAAAAACATTTGTTTGAAATATTTTCCACCATTAAAGGATGGTGTAAAAAATCAGCCCATAAGAATATTCATCCTTATTTATGTGAATAATGCATTAGCATTGCCTCAAAACGATGAATAAGATTCACAACATAACAACTTTAAGTTAATCTTAATAAACATTGCAAGGAAATTTCAGCCTTATTTCTGTGAACAATGCTTTAGCATTGCCTCAAATTGATGAAGCAAACTCACAACATAATAGCTTTAACTTAATCATAAGAAACATTGTAGAAAAAAGGGGATAAATATACACTATTTCAAGCTAAAACAATCTAAACTTTGAAATGAGAACTATAAACTCAAAACGGGAACTCTGGCCAAAAAACCATGAAAAAACATCAAAAACAGTGCTAAAAACGAAAGGTGTGTATACTGGAACGATGATTTTATTTTTTAGGGTCAATTTTGAACATGTTTTAAAAATGGCAGTGAAAACGAAATTTTCATGCAAAAAACAGCTTGAAAACGAAAAAGTGATGATACTGGAACGATTATTTTTTTTAGGGTCAATCTTTAACATTTTTAAAAAATGCTAGTAAAACAAAATTTTTATGTGTCAAACAAAGTTGTTTATGAGGAAAAAACACACTAATGGTTTTGGTAGAATAACATTTTTCTTTCCCAAGTATAAATTCAACATGTTCTAGACCATAAAATGCTAGATACAAAAGAAATTGAAATTTTTTCAACTATAAAATTAAAAAACGATGACATTATGAACAAACTACATGCAAGGTTGAATAATATTTACATGTATTTGAACAGGTAATATGAACGGATCTTCCCCACCAGAGACTGCTCTGCAACTAGGATTTATGTTATTCTCTGCAATGGCGCAGACCGCTTTTCCTCTGCCTCCTCAGATTGACCACCTACTTGAACTCAACAACACGTCGTTGGTTTAACCAGCGCGGAAATGGTTTCCCCCCAGGGGGGGCTTCAAAGCCCTCCCCCACCTCTAATCGTGAGCCCTCAGCGCAAGCATGGACTTTTCCCTCAAGGCCAGAATAGGAAGAGAGGGACAATAGAGAGTCCCCTCTGCAAGATAAGACAAACGCATTTACCAATCAGTCAAACAGACGCAGCGAGATTCCAGAAAGGAAAATAGAGCAAGAGGGAACGCCTAAGGTCACCTCGAAGACATGCAAACCCATAGCAGCTGAAAGTCCCAAGATAGAACTACCCAGTCATAGAATCAATGGGTGAATCCAGTATATGAAGGACCATGCACTCATTGGAAAATTTATTAGCTTCTAGCCGACAGAAAAAGCCTTGCACGGATGGATCACTGCCAAATGGAAACCCAAGGGTCATATCTCCCTACAGCTAGGACCGAAAGGGTTCTTTACTGTGATCTTCATCTGCATTGAAGACATGAATAGAATCATGGATGAAGGGCCCTATTTTTTCAACTCTACAGGATTGTATTTAAGGGAATGGGTAGCAAGATTCAACCCGGATACGGAGGACCTTAGCTGGCCACCAGTGTGGATCAGGATATATTCGCTACCAGAGGAATACTGGGATGAGGATTCACTCAAAGAAATTGGAAAGGGGCTGGGGGAATATATAAAATCGGCAGAAGAGACGAAGCTGCGCAAATATACATCCTATGCCTGCATTTGCGTCTTCATGCACCTGGACAAGGCCCTGCCAGATTCGGTAAGTTTCTTCCATGATGACTATGAATGACTCAATCATTATATTATGAACATGTACCCTTTTGTTGTCGTAGATTCCATGCTCATGGGCATCTATTCTGGGACTGCCCGTTAAATGCCAAACCGCAATCCTCTGATCCCTCTGACAAGCAAGCCCAAGATGGCTTCACCAAAGTAGCAAACCGCAAAAGATCGCACAAAAAATCCTCCACTGGGAAAAAACCCCAGCAGGATGTTGCCTCCTTTCCCTCCACTAGAAACAGCTTTGAGATTCTTGCTAAAACCTCAGAAGATCTTCCCCTGAACCCAATGCCCAACCCTTCGCCTATTACCTCACCCGCAATCCCTCCTCCTTCAAGCTCCTCTCCCACTCCTCGCCCCCCCAAAGATGACCTTGGAACCCCTGAGGATGCCAGGAAAAACTCGGAGTGGAAAGAAAATGACATGGATTTTGACGACTTTCCCAACCATTCCTTAAGCCTAGAAATCTCTCCAGAAGACAATAACTAGACACAACGGATGGACGAAGAACTGGAGAGCATTGATTTGGGAGGACTTGACATTTTGGAGCTCGAACAAGCTTGCAAAAAGAAGGACTATGTCAAGATTCCAAAGCATCAACTCAACACACTAGAAGTTATCATTCCTAGGGCTTACCAGCAACAACAGTTAGGCATTCAACTCGGTAGTCATTGGGATGGAGGCTTACTCCCAAAAGATTCCAAAAAGAGGGGAGAAGAACAAACCTCCAACGAATAATCACAATAGGGAAAATCCTGGTTGACTCAGACAGGTATGCTAAGCTGACAAAGTACTACAAGCCCACCACTAGTAGTGAATCATGAAGCTCACTTCATGGAATTTAAGAGGGCTCAATAGCCCAGGGAAACTAAGAATGATAAAAAACATGATAAAGCAGGAGCAACCACAGATTTTCTTTCTTCAAGAAATGAAATGTAACAGTAGCACTCTTGGAAACATTCTCTCCAAGGCATGGCCAGGTAGTCATTCGGTAGTAGTGGACGCTTCGGGTGCCTCAGGTGGGCTAGCTATTTCCTGGAATACGCAAGTGATAACGCTCTCAGATTTTCATGCATCTCACCACATTATTCAAGCCACTTTCCACATAATAGGCACTAATATCCATGGAAATCTTACCAACATATACTTCCCTCAGGAGGTAGGTAACAAAATAGCTTCACTAAACACTATAGAAGCACTGAATCTCAATAGAGTCCATCCTCTTTGGATCATTGGAGGCGATTTCAATATGATCAATAAGCTAGAAGAAAAGCAAGGAGTTCAAGCTAAGCTGGAGCAGGAAAATGGCCACTTCAAAGAATTCATCCAAAACAATTCTTTAATTGACCTACAATTCTGCAATGGAATGCACACTTGGAGCAACCGTAGGACTGGGAGGCAACAAATCACATCCAAACTTGACAGATTCCTCATATTTGAAAATGTGGTGCATTTGGGAGGTGACATTACGGCAGCTATTCTCCCATATTCAGGCTCTGATCATTGGCCTATCTCCCTCCAGTGGCAAAGACAGGGCAACGCCAACAGGAGGCCATTTCGCTTCGAAGCTTTTTGGCTCACCCACCCCGCTTTCAATGACTTCATAAGATCTACGTGGATCAACTTTCTTCCGCTAGAGGGATCCAAATTGTTTTAGTTTCAACAGAAACTCAAATATCTCAAATCCCAAATCAAGCTTTGGAATCAAGAGACTTTTGGAAATATTTTTCAGGCGCAACAGGACTTAAACAAGGAAATGAAAGAACTCTAGCAACAAATAATCACTGGAGGACATAATGACGGGACCTTGGATCAAGAATAGCGCATTCACAATCAACTATAGGAGAGGAGAAAGCAGGAGGAAATATTATGGAAGCAGAAATCCAGGATTAGATGGCTGAAAGAAGGAGAAAGGAACACTAAATTCTTCCATTGAACCACAGTTCAGAGAAGAATGCACAATACTATCGCTTTCATCCAAAAGCAGGGAGGGGAAAGAGTAGAAAAGCATGATGAGATTGAGCAGGAGTTTATAATATACTTTCGGCAAGTTCATCAAGAGCCCCAAACAGATCGACGACTTGCTATAGAAAAAATCACTCAAAATGTGCCGAAAATTATCACAAAAGAACACAACAAGCTCCTTCTTCAACCAATTCTGCCACAGGAGGTGGATGCTGCAATGAATCAGCTCAAGGAGGGCAAATCCCCTGGCCCAGATGGCTTCACTACCACTTTCTTCCACTCCTTCTGGGAGCTGAAAAAAGCAGAGGTGTGGCTTGTGGTGGAGGAATCGCGCACTCTTCATTGGCTTCTGCCCTCCCTCAATGAAACTTTCATTGCGCTCATTCCTAAAGAAGAGAGCACCAATACTCCGGATAAATTTCTACCAATTTCTCTATGTAATGTAATCTACAAAGTGATATCCAATGTCATAGCCAACAAGTTAAAGCCGTTGTTTCCCCTGCTCATTTCGCCTGAACAATCTGGCTATGTGGAAGGAAGACAGATCTTGGACGACATCATCCTCACGCATGAAATCATACATTCCCTCAAGCACTCCAAACAGGTAGGTATGATTCTCAAGCTTGACCTCTCAAAAGCTTTTGATAAGCTAAGTTGGACATACATACAAAAAATGTTAACAGCTTCTGGTTTTTCTACTATGTGGGTTCGCTGGATTCTGAGTCTCATATCTACAACCTTTTTCTCCATCCTCGTAAATGGCATCCCATCCCGTCCTTTCAACCCCTCTACAGGAATAAGGCAAGGCTAACCTCTCTCCCCATTCCTCTTTGTACGGATGGAAGAAGGCTTGGGCCACCATATCAAACAAGCCCTCCTCTCCCAGTGGCTCAAAGGTTTATCCATTCACAACTCCCCAGCAATAAATCATCAGTAGTTTGTTGATGACAACATGCTTTTTGGTTACCCACGGTTCAGGAAGCCTCTCTGTTCAAATCCTTGCTGAATGACTTCTCTGAAGCTTCAGGAACTAGCATCAACAAGGCTAAATTGCAGATTTTTTTCTTCCACACCCCCCTTGTTATTCAATGTGCCATAGCCCGTATCTTGGGATTCTCCATAGACACTCTCCCTTATAAATATCTTGGATCTCCCCTTATTGATTCGGCCATCAAGCATGACTCTTGGCGTATGCTCCTCGAGAATCTTGAGTCACGTATCAATCTATGGATGCACGGATCTTTGAATATAGCTAGTCGATTGGTGCTAATCAAGGCTGTGCTTCAAGCAATGCCGCTTTATCTATTCTCAATCCTTGCAGCGCCCAAATGGGTAATTAAAATAATAAAGGATCTACAGCGCAACTTTCTCTAGGGGCTATAGGTACAAACCGCAAATGGGCCTTGGTAAAATGGACCACCGCGTGTAAGCCCAAAGAAAAAGGGGGTATTGGTCTGAGAGATCCCAGTCACACAATGCTGTCATGTGCGCAAAACTCTGGTGGCAATGGCTCTCCACCCCCAATAAGCCATGGGTAGCCATTTGAACTGCCAAATATGCTAATCACAGGCCTTAGGAGGAGCTCATCAAATTCACTCCTAATATAAAAGGTTCACTCATTTGGAATGCAACCAAACAACACTTCTTTTTGATCCAGCAACACAGTTTTTGGGAAGTAAGAAATGGCAGAACAGCTCGGTTTTGGATGGATTCATGGAACCAAATGCCAAAGCTCAATGGCATTCTTAGCCAGGCTCCAGGCCACTCCGGGGATGAGCAGCATCAGGAGGAGGTCTGACAGTATTGGACTCAAGAGATAGATCAAGGGTACATACAATGGCAACAAAGTGACAGGATAATCAGGAACACAGATCACCAAACGCTAAGGGACTTGGAAAGGGAGCTCCAGAATCGACGAATCAGATACTCCAAAGGTAGGGACATTCTACGATGGGGTTACTTTCCTAGAGGAACCTTCTCCACCACAGAGGCTTATAAAATCATTTGTATAGATCCCTCGCCCTTGAATCACATCTGGGGTAGAATATGGTCACCAGGCACCTGTCCCAAAGTCTCACTCTTCCTATGGTTGGTTGGGCACCGGAAAATCCTCACTTGGGACAAACTCAGGCGAAGAAACTATCATGGACCCTCAATCTGTGTCAATTGCAACTCTCAGGAGGAAACACTTCAGCACCTTCTGGATTCTTGCACCCTAGCCAACCATCTGTGGGAGAAGGCTAGCTTTCGATGTCAAAGAAGATGTAGAGTGTCTGACGATATCACCAAATCCATTCGCCAATGGCAACAGAACCCCTACAAGAGTGAAGTTCTCAATCAATTATGGAGATTGATTCCTGGGCTCCTCCTCTGGTGCATTTGGAAAGAAAGGAACAAGTGCATATTCAAAGATCAAATTACTCCGCTAAAGAACATCTAGAGCAACTTCTGTTTTAATCTCAAAGAGACCTTGGCGCTTCACAGTTGGTTGCCGGATGACTTTCCCACTCTTGCAAATGAGAAGGTCATCTGGGCTAACTCGAACATGCATCTCCCATAGGGAAGTCATAATCAAGCCCCCTCAAAGAGAATCAACACAAAAAAGGATTCTTGGACCTCCCCTCCAAAGCACACTTTCAATCTCAATTTTGATGGAGCATCAAAGGGCAACCCTGGAAACACAGGATTCGGTGGAATTTTCAGAAATCATGAAGGCTTACCACTCCTTATTTACTTTGGAAACATAGGCTAGGACACCAGTAACTCGACTGAATTGGAAGGTCTCTGGCAAGGACTCCTCCTATCCTGGAAACATAACTTTCATCCCCTGGAAATCGAAGGTGATTCCCTAATCCTCATAAACATGGCCAAAAAACTCCTAAACGGGACTCATGCTAGGAAAATTGCCAATAGTTGGAGACTCGAAGCAAGATTGGAGGCCATAGAACATTTGCTTCACAAGAATCGAGCAATCATCTTCAATCATGTTAAGAGGGAAGGCAACAAGGTCGCAGACCTTCTAGCCAATTTGGGTGTGAAATCTGAGCACACTCTACTCACAGGAACTCTATACATAATCCTGAATCATGATCATGAACAGGAATGCAAACTTCTGTTCCAAAAGGATGTTTCCCTCCAGGATGCGGGTGCTTAACCCTCGGATACAGCTGGTAATTAACAGCAACAAGCGATTGCGATCAGATCGCATCGCAATATCGGCGGATCGCAGAATGGGGAGACCAAAGGGCAAGGCCTTATCATATAGCGATATGCGATTGCGACCAGATTGCATTGCAATATCGCATCAGCAGAAACCAAGGGGAAAAGCCTTCACACCTTCGTATGTGCGATGCGATACAATGTGCTACGATGAGATGCGATGCGATGTGCTGCGATGCAATGCGATGTAGTGTGATGTGAAATGGTACGATGCGACATGGTGCGATGGTGTGATGCGATGCAATGATGCAGATCAGATCGCATCGCAATATCGCATCGGCAGGTTGTGGATGCCCAGGTGTTCATTATCTAGTCTTTTTTGCTTGTGTTGCTTGGGTTTTGGTTTCCTATTTGGACTAATCGTCAAGGAACCATCTTACTATTTCTTTTGTGGGGTTTGGACTTGAGACGTTATGCCATATTTGAGGTTTCTTCTTTCACCGAACTGGTCTCCCCAATGTTGAGGCAGTCCAGATTTTGTGGATACACTTCGATACCTTGGTTGAGGCTTTGTCCTATTTGTATCTTTCTATACATATTAATAGATTACTTTTACTTAGAAAAAAAACAAACTACATCATTAAATGAATTTAGAAGTCATTATTTGTATATTGAATGAAACATTCTTGGAATCGCCCAGCCACTCTCAGGGGGTGGGCAGGCCGCCGGGGTGGCGCGGGGTGGGTACTGCAGTTTGGGTGGTGTTGGGTTGTTGTGGTGCCCACCCTGTGCCACCCTGATGGCCTACCCACCCCCGGTGGTGGCTGGGAAATTCCAAGAATTGCCTAGCCACCCCCGAGGTGCAGGCAGGTTGTCGGGGTGGCACAGGTGGTGCTGCGGTGCCCACCCTGCGCCACCACGGTAGCCCGCCCCCCCTGGGGGTGGCTGGCGATTTCGAGAATCGCCCAGCCACCCCCCTGTGAGCAGAGGGCCGCTTGGGGGCACAAGTGGGCTACGGCACCCACCCCCGCGCCACCTCTATAACTCGCCCATTCCCTAAGGGGTGGCTGGGCGATCTCGAGATCGGCCAGGCCACCCCCGAGGGGGTGGTGTCGTTGAGGTGGCACGTGTGGGGTTGCACTCTCCCCCGTGGGGGGTGGGCCATCGGGTGGCGCGGGTGGGGCTACGGTGGCGCTACACTTCGTGCCACCTGCGGCCTGCCCACCCCCCGAGGTGGGCTGGGGATTCTTGGGATCACCAGCCATCCCTGTGGGCGGTGGCCACGGGGGTGGCCGGGTGGGGCTGCGGGCCACCTTGAGAGCCTGCCTGGTGGGTGGCAGCGCCCCCCCCGCGCCACCTAGGTCCCGTCCCCCCCCGGTGTGGTTGGGAATTCGCAAATGCTTGCACCCCGGGGGCGGAACCCCCGGTGTGGCACAGGGTGGGTTTGGGGAGTCGCCCAACACCACACCAGGTGGCGGGCGGGCATCGAGGTGCGGGGCTGGGCGCGCAGCCCCACCCCATGCCACCCTGACGGCCCACCCGGCACCCGGGGTGGCTATTGGGCGATTCGCACTGGGGGGTGGGTGGGCCACCAGTGTGGCGCAGGATGGGCACCACAACACCACCCCACACCACCCCGGCAGCCCGCCCACCCCCCATGGGTGGTTCGGCGATTCTCAGAACTGCCCAGCCACCTCGAGGGCGCGGGCGAGTCGCTGGAGTGGCGTGGGGTGGGGCCTTGAAAAATTAATTAACGCTATATAAATATGTAGAAGATCGGAAATTCAAAATATTGACCTTTTTATTTAAATATGAAAAACAATAAAACTCACTACAAAAATTAAAATTAAAAAAAAAAAAAGATATATTATATTTAATATAATATATATATATATATATATATATGTATATATATATATATATAATATGAAGAAAGCGACACCTCAAATTATTAAATTTACATAATTATTTACATTTCATACATTAGAAAATAAAGAAATAAAATAATAAAAAAACCTTTTAAAAAAGGACCTGGTGTAGAATTACTACTTTTTTAAATCAACGTCAAAAACACTACCATTCTAAAATGCAATATAAATAATAAAAAAATTATAGTGCCAAAAACTATGCTCTAAAAAAAAACATGTGTGTTCTGCATCGCCCCTTTTCGAAATCGGGTCACTTTTTTGCTATCTCTACAAAATGAGTAATGGTATGAGTTCTCGTTTCAAAGTTTACATTGTTCTAAGAAAACAATGACAAACAGATTTTCATGTTGGCCCAACTAAACAAATGAAAATAGCTAGCAACCATTGTATATCATATTCATGACAAAATAAATAGAATGAACAAGAAGCAGAGGAAATAGAAGATAAATAGACAATCATGACATTCTAGGCTCTAGTTGTGCTTGTCTTGAGGATCTTGGAAGGAGTGTATGGTCCTATCAAAATTAAATGACATATTATTCTTAAAATGATGGGAAAAGAAGTAATCGTCTCCTCACTCTCATGTCTGGTTTTGTACACAGAAGGAATTGGAGAAACAAAATTAGGTGTGGTTGGTGAAGCAATGGATGTAGTAATAGAGGTCGTCCTTGAGGAAATGGTGGACTGAGCATCCTCAAATTGCTCAACATCATCAAACTTGTCCTCCAAAAATACATAGGGAGGGTCAAAAGCCTCCACAACTGAGGGAAAGCTTGGAACTTCCATGACATCTTTACAAGCCACCTGAGTATGGGGAAGGGGGAAAAGTTCAAAGAAATGATGGTACAAGCTACACTGGCAAGATGTATTAGTGCAAGAAAAAGTTATATCATATACACCAAGGTTGTGCTGAAAGAGTATGTAACAAAGGTAACTTTAGCAGTACAAACATTTGATTTCAATATCTTGGATGAATCACAATAGTAATATTCAAACAATTTTGTCTTAGCGAGCTTAAATACTCAACAAAGTAGGCCAAAGAAGTGTTCCACATAAGTAGAGTTTTCTGCAGGAAATCCATTCGCATGAATTGTTCCATCACTTCGACCATTAATTTCATTAGTGAAATCATTCCAAGAGAAATTATTGATTTGTGATTAGGGTCATCTTAGACTTTCTGCTTGTCATCATCCTCAAATCTGGTAATATTTTCCATGGATAAAAAATTGCTTCATGTTCACTAAAACTCAACTGTATGCAAATTTAGTTGTGCTGCGAGTATCACTAACAATCCCCACAAGAACATAAACCATATTTGAAATGATGGAAGTGATTGACATCTCTCATCACAAGTTTTCCTCCACTGGACTAGGAAATGAATTTGATGGTAGTATAGCAGTCACCACGTACACGAAGGTTTTTGATGATTCTAATTTGAGTCATAGGAGATAAGATGATTAGCCCAAAAGCAATTGCCATTTTCTTACTATGATGAGTAAGAGTGTAATCTTGTTGCTCTAACTCCATGTCATGTAGTGTAGAGTTTGCCTAAGGAAAATATCTCATCTCTTTTATTTGTCTGATCAATTCATTCAACTTGGTGTAGATCTCAGTTTTTTATAGATGTGATGTGTATCCTACCCCAAATGCATGCACTGCATTTTTTACCTCAATCCAACTATATCCTCATTCCTTTTTCACCCCCATATTTTCCATCATTTTCCTCACCTTAGTTCTATCATCCCACCTACCAGCTACAACATATAAATTCGACAACAAAACATATGCTGCAGAGTCTTGGGGTTCTAGGTCTAATAAATGATCTTCCACACGTTTTCCCATATCTATGTTACCATGGATTTTGCATGCACCTAGTAAAGTTTTCCAAACTAAAGCACTGGGTTCAAATGGCATGTTATTTATGCAAGCCTCAGCCTTGTCCAAGTGTACTACACGTCCAAGAAGATCAACAATGGAGGCATAATGCTCCATTGTTGGTGAGATGTAGTAATCTTTACTCATTGAATCGAAGTAGTGACAATCGTCATGCAATAAGCCTACATGGTTTCGGACTTAAGGGATTCTCCTACGAAAAAGAACTACTGAAGTTTCCTTTTCGTCCCTTTTCAAACTCTCTAAACATGAAAAGGACTGAGTTATCCTTTTCATTAAACTTGTTAAAACAATATCTACAAACTCATCCACCCAAGGCGAGACAGAGTCCCCTTTTTCATCCCTTTTCAAACTCTCTAAACATGAAAAGGACCGAGTTGTCTTTGTCATTAAACTCATTAAAACAATAGCGAAAAACTTGTCCACCTAGACAAGAACGAGTTTCACTGTCATTACACTCGTTAAAACATAGTGACAGGTTTGCCCGAAGGGAAAATTATAGAACAAGAATATGTTATCCTCCTCAAACTTGACAAAAATAAAGAGGTACTGGTTAGAAATGACTAGGGAAAAAGGGAAGAAAACTTGAAGAATTTTAAGGTAGTAGGTCTCTCTTGAACATGAAACTTTCACTCCATCACCTTGATTGAGTCGCGTTGGGTTATTCCATTCACCAATCATTTCATCATTGGTATTCCACACCATCCATCTGTTGGGGTTAACACTACCAATCCATCCCAGTGTTGTCGATTCAAGAGAAGTCATTCAGTTGAGAAACAACCATCTAGTTAATGCCTCATCCACTGCAATACCTTCACCCTCCATTTTTCATGACCGTCATTCCTGAACCTTGTGTCATCAAATCATTTTCACTTCTGGAAAATCATTTTCTTTGTTTTGTGTTGTAGACGTGGGATACATTAAGACCCTCCTATGATAGGTCACTTCTTGTCGACATCAGCTCATTATCCAAGAAGTTGATTTAAAAACACCCCTCCAGTACTTTGAAGCTTTCATGCCTCAAAGGCAAGTTTCTCACTTCGGCGACAGGTTAACATCAATGGCCTTTGACCGGAATATTTTGCGTGGTGTTCGACATTGGATCATATATTCACACCATGTAAATTGTACTGTAGTACCTTGAGGGTTATTTTCATTATCGGTGATTCCTCTCATGTCTGTTAACAACTCACATTATTGGCTGGTAATTAGGTGATGTCTTTCCATGTTCAACTTCAGAACATATCTTCACATGGATTAACTTGTACATTGGGTGAAGATTGAATGAGTTGAAGACCCCGGATCTAGTTTCATCCATCCAGGCTGCGATAAATTTAGGGATTTAAAAACCTCAAATGCACATAGAAGCTGCACAAATGGTCATCCGAGCCAGTGATGATGAATCTACATTTCAAGAATCATGAGTCTGCATATGCAGACGACTATATTTTCTATGTACATGAAATGAATTTATAAAGTTGAGCATGGGAATTCCGACATCAACTAGATCATGAAAATTATATTATGATGATGTATTGTATTGTATCTTATACAGGTCACCTTCCAATTTTGAAACCTCGGATCCTCATGATAAAGCAATTCACCTGACATCAAGATTTACGACATCATGCTTTAGGGGGAAACTGTTATAGACATATTTTGGCACTTCAACCCCAATATTATATGTCAATAAACTAGTGCTCTTTAACCCCTAAAATAGTTGTTTCATACCCTAAAAGATCATGGTCAACTGGTTACATCATTCCCCAAAAGTTCCACCTAGAAAACCATACAGAATTAGCCTAAACTAGACCACATTGACTGCTCCACTGTCAAGGTGCGATGCATACTGACTTCTACGCTAGCTAGGTGTGAGGCATACTGATGAGGTCTTCTGTAGGGTGCGATGAGCGAGGATGGACAAATTTCTGAGACAGTTTGCTAAGTGGATGCTCATGGAAACTTCTAGAAACTTCTCCTATGACACTTGCCTCTCTGAATTTTCCCAGGGATGAGTAAGAGATCCAAGAAATCTCCAAGTGGAACCAAATGCAACAAGTGGAATGACACTAATCGAAACCCCAGAGATGACTCACAACCTTTCACACATCTATAAATGGATCCTCATCCAAGAGATCTGGAGGCTGGAATTTTGTAATTTGCAAGGAAGCGTCGATAGTTTGTATTTGAGAAAGATCATTATATTGTTGGTGTGATCTTTCTTTTCATGAGGTGAAGAGGGCCTTGATGCTGGGAGGATGATGTTGGATCAAACAACTGGGTTGTAATTTTCCCTTCTATTTAATAAAGTTCTTTGAGTTTTCTTCCATATAATTGTGCAATTGCAAATGTTATTGTTTATTAATGCCATTGTATGTTCATTACATTTTTGAATCTATAATGCTTATAATATAATAGATCAAGATGATTTGACAGTTCTTTGTTACTGTGTTTCTATAGGTACTCTCCAAGCGGGATAAGTACGAAGAGGAGTTGCAAGCTCTGTCAAGAGGGAGAGAGATTAGGCAAGGAGTTAAGCAGAAGATCCAGGTTAGTTCCTTTGTCTTTCTCTTGTCTATCATACATAGAATAAATCACAAATTGCTTTCACGAGCCGAAAAAGACACTTGGGTGGACGAGTTTGTCGCTATTGTTTTAACGAGTTTAACGACAAGGATAACTCGGTACTTTTCATGTTTAGAGAGTTTGAAAAGGGATGAAAAGGAGACTCCAATAGTTCTTTTTCATAGGATAATCCTTTAAGTCTGAAAAAGGATAAAATAATACGAAAGGGATGACTTTTCGATCACTTTAACGAGCCAAAAAATACAAGCGCTCGAACTCTTTCACGAGATAATCCCTCAGGTCCGAAAAAGATTAAAATATACAGGAGGGGTGGCCTTTCAATTACTTTAATGAGCTGGAAAGGCCAACTGCTCAACAATCTTTTCATATTTAACGAGTCTGAAAAGAGTTTAAAGGAGACTCGCTTTTTAGGAACGAGTGGTGTCTAGGGTAGCAACTGGTTTCAGGTAAGCTTGGAACTTCCCAAAACATGGTGATGTGAAGAGGTTGGCTAACAAAATCACTCATCGTAGCTATTCCTAAAAAAGGGGTAAAAAATCAAGTGGAAGCATATGATCGACCAAAAGAATGGAGGTGATGGTGGGAACACAGCCAAGGCTCAAAAGGTTGATAGCATGGAAATCATAAAGGTTATTTACCAAAGGTGGGTTAATTTTTTAACGAGCTTGAACCATGGGGAACTATGCTCGGTGGTAGGCTTATTTTTAACAATCTTGAACCATGTGATAACATATGCTCAGGTTTTTAGTTTTTCTTTTTATTTAAGCTAGAAATGACAAAACTAAAAAAACTGGAAAAGACAAAACTAAAAAAACTAGAAAAGACAAAATTAAAAAGCTAGAAAAACCAAAAAAGCTAAGGAACTACTGAGGTTTGGTAGGATGGCTTCATCTGCAGAATAGATAGAATACTTCCTTTGCTTCATCCACAGAATAGATGAAGTTTAATAATGTGTTGGACCAATCACCTAACTTAAGAAGCTAAAAAGCTAAAAAAAATGAAATTGAAAAAGGTTTGCATGCCCCTAGCATGATGAAAAGGAGAGTCCCCTGTAACCATATGGAAACTTCTGTGGCTACGTAGGATTGTTTCGTCCATGGAGCAAACAAAACACTTCCTTAGCTTTGTCCACCAAATAGACAAAGGTGAATGGTGTGCTAGACCAGTCACATAACCAACAGGGAAACTCATATTATAGGATGGTTTCATCCGCCAAATAGACAAAACACTTCCTTGGCTTTGTCCGTAGCACAGACAAAGGTGAGTGGTGTTTTAGACCAATCACATAACCTATAGGGAAACATATCTTTTCAGCTGGGTTCGTCCACCAAATAGACAAGGGTGCATGCCCCCTAGTCTTTGTTACCTTCACCAGGATTCTCGCGGTAATTAGGTGGATGGAACGAAGGTTCGAGAGACACTGCTGATGTACAAGGACCATTTAGGGATGATGATCGACTTGGAGCTATGCTTGAACTAGGAAATGAAAGCTGCTCAACAGTGACAATTTCGCCTTCATGTGGGAAACACATCACTCGAAAGAGTGTTGAAACAATAGCTTCCATGGTGTAAACATAGTAACGTCTAACAAGCACCTGAATGACAGTCATTCAAAACTTTTTCGGCCTCCTCATGCATGAGGCACCTTCGTAGAACTATATCGATACCATGATGGTAAAGCGTATCGCCAATGATCATGTAGTATTTGGCTTGGTATCGAGTACGCCGATGTTCAGTGCGAGAGGTGTTAGGCCTAAAAGTTTGGGTTTGGAGATAGACTAGTATATCCCCATACCACGAATCGCTTGACGATATCAGAAACAGAGTCTCATCCATGATTGATGTTTTGGATGTCAAAGCATTGGATGATGGTGGAAGGTCACAAAGTAACTTCGCGAAGGCAAGAGACTTTTTTGATATGGATTTGGTGAATTCCATATCAAACTCTTGCAAAATGGCTATCCATTTGGAATATTTACCCCCCAGTAATTGATGCGACAGAATGTAGGTCATAGGGTTGCAATCTAACACAATGGTAGTCTTGTGAAAGAGAAAATAGTGTCGAAATCTTTGTACTACTTGAACAACTGCTAAAGCCAGCTTTTCAACATAGGAGTATTTACTTTCTATATCATTAAGGTTTCTACTTAAATAATATATAGGGTGTTCTATTCCATTATCTTCTTGTACTAAAACCATGGTGATGGTTGTATCTGTGGTGACGAGATACAAGTTAAAGTCTTTTTGATAGCCAGGAGTGTACATTAATGATGCCTTTATCAAGGAATATTTTGAAGCATCAAAGGAAGCTTGCATAACCTAATCCCAGTGGAAGGGTACTCCTTTTTTCAAAAGACGTGTATAACCTTTAGTGAGTTTAGCATAATGTGGAATGAACTTCCTCAGAAAGTTAGCTTTTCCGTGGAGTCTCTGAATCTGAAGAAAATTTGAATTTGGAGGCATGTCAAGTATTGCTTGAATCTTAAAAGGATCGAGTCGAATTTCTTCCTTAGAAACTACGAAACCAAGTAATCGACCAAAACCAACACAAAAAACACACTTGTTCAGATTGAGTCGTATCTTGTAGTGTTGGAAATGTAGGAATATGGCTCTCAAATGCTGTGGATGATCAGTTCGCTTTCGCGAATGAGTGAGTAGATCGTCAAGATACGGTTGAATGATGTGTTTGATGTCATGGAAGGCGTAGTTCATTTCCCTCCTGAAAATTTGCCCCTGCATTCTTTAAACCGAAAGGTAATTCACGGTACGCGAATGTGCCCCATGGACATATAAATGCAGTCTTTGACTAGTACTGTGGGTAGATATTGATTTGATTGTATCGGGAAAATCCATCCATAAATGAAAAGATTTTGCATCCCGTACATTCATCAATTATCTGGTCGATGAAGGGTGTAGGATAGTTGTCCTTTGGACATGCTTGATTTACATCCCTATAATCAATACACAATCTAATTTTTCCTTGCTTTTTCATCATAGGAATAATATTCAATACCCAATCAGTGAGAGGAACAGGGTAAGTGAAACAAGCATGCAAAAGTTTTTCAACTTCTGCCTTAATGGAAACAAATTTCTTTAGGTGAACAGGTCGAAGCCGTTGTCGTACTGGTTTGACATCTGGATACATCTTGATTTTAGGTTCAACAATTCTCGAGTCAATGCCTGGAATTTCTTCATATGACCATGCAAATACATCTCTGAATTCACAAAAGAGAGTGTAGTAAACTTCCAGTTCTGATGGAGAACAAGATTTGCCAATATGCATATTCTCTACAACATTAGGTTTGGTCTAAATATTAATGGCAATAGTTTCTTCAATATTGGATAGATTTCACTCGGAATCCACTGTATTTACAGTATTTGAAAGAAAAATCAAAAAGTGAAGGATGATTAAGGTCGCTTGAATAATCTTCATTTTCATCTTGAAGATGGGAACGATGGTGGAAATCTTCCTATGACGTCTCTCCTATCATCATCGACTGGATGATTCCTTCATCTGTAGAATGTATATGAGACCAAGGATCGGAAGAGGTACCATACTCTAGAGACCTATCTATCTAAACACTTGTTGAGTGCTGATTTGGGTTTGCCGCCTAGGCCCAGAAAATTGATTGCTACAAAGATTCTATGGGGCTTGGGGGCAACACCTTGCAGTGATCCACACTATCAAAATGGTCAAAGTTCTTCTTAATCTTAGATGATGTAGAAGAGATCATATGGCAAGTTTCCATTGTGGCCACCTCTGCAAGTCCAGTTGGAGGCGCGAGGGAAAAATTACCCATTAAGGATGGGTCTTTCAGGAGACCTACTCCGATATTTTGAAGCGATTGAGAACTTCCATGGATCAATGGAATGCTTCAAGTAGCTTGTGAACTATTAGGAAAGAAGGCTAGTTGGTCAATGGTTGTAATTCCACCTTGGATGGGAAATGCAATCTTTCTAAAATATGTAGACACAATGGTGGCCATAGCATAAATCCAAAGCCTTCCCAGTAAGATATTGTAGTCAAGGTTTTCGTCAATGACCTCGACTTCAATCTCTACTGTCTTGCCCCCCAGTTCAACTTGCAAGTTACTTAAAATCCCATACAGTGTGTATGTTCTTCCATCGAATTCTTTTAATGTTGTTGATGATTGCGACAAGGGTGGTGAACCTAGATTTTTCCAGCAACTCATCGACATAATACAGGTAGATGCCCCCTCATCAATGATTGTTCGATGAACATTTTTATTGAGGGCTTTCACCTGTATAAGGAATGCGAGTTGGGTCGGTAACTGAGGTGTATATCCTTCATGATTAATGATTAAAGGCCATAAGATTGGAATATATTGGATCAATCCCACCTATTGCTAATAACAAAGCCTGCTTTTGGGAGGGGAAATTTTGTGGTACTTCAAGTGCTGAAATAGCAGATCGTGATTGAGCCAAATCCTCCACTATATTATAATTATGTGCAACTTGAGCACGAGGATTAAATGTCTATTTGTGTACAACACCCTTTGGCATCTTTATAGTTAATTCGGGAATGATGGGTGGAACAACTTCTTATGAATTCATCGTCGAACTACTAGGTTGACCTGTAGCCTAGTTGTTTGATGACGGTGGATTCCCGTAATATTTGTTCCTTGTCGATATCAAAGCATCATTTTGTTGTTTTGAGATGGATGCTATAGGCACTTGGGATGTGGAAGCATGATCGATAGCAACCAGATTAGTTTCTGGGTTTTGAAACGGATCAGTCAACACCGCTGAGGTACTTGAAGTCTTTAAAAATTTCGCGACCTTAGCTCGATGTGGACAATATTTTGTCCAATGCTCCTCGTTACATGTGTAACATGGAACATGGGGTTTATTTTGTCTAGTAGGGTTTTCAAAAGATTTTTCAGGAGTTGAATTCTCCTGTTTCTTCTTATTATTTTTCCCTTTCTTCTTGCCCCCTGGTTGCTTTGGATTCTTGCCCTTGTCAGATGATATGGCATTAATCTTCGAGGCAATAGGCTTGTCATTTTCTTTTTGACTAGAAACTATAAGGGCTTTACTAGATGGAGCTTTTGCGGTTTGCATGCTTGAGGTACTGATCATGCCATCATCGATGTTAGTGTCAGTATCTTCATCCCTCCATCAGTGATCAAAATTCTCTTGTTGCATTGCATTTTAGGTGTCTCATCTGATCAGTTCCATTCCATTAGGATCATTGATCATCTTATGGCAGTGGCATTTTATAAATTTTTCCTCATGATCTTTACCTGCTGGCCCATTTTTAGGTCATTTATAGTCATTTTTGTCTTTACATCTGCAAAAAGTCATTTTTAGGGTTTTAGGCCTCATTAGATCTAGGGTTTGTCCTCAAGGTCTTGTAAAAGCTCAATAATGGTCAGAAGGCACATGAGAAGGTCAAATAAAGTCTGAGCAACAAAAATTTCAATAATCACATGCTCAGTGATTGATTTTTCCTCAAAACCCCGTTTTGAGGAAAAACAAAGTTTTTATATTTTATGTATAAAATATTATGTAATTTCATTTTTCCCGTATGTAATTATTTTGAGATGCAACCCTAGTCACCTTGCCAAGCTCCCGCATTCCAGCCGCTGCAAAAGAGTCAAAAAGTCAAAGAATTTAGTCTATCAAAGGCAAAAAACAGTCAAAATGCCAAAACAGAGTTTTAAATTATAAGTGAAAGGCAAACATTACAAAGTGGGTTTTTATAAGTGGAAAATTAAAATCCTTTGTATATAAAATCTTTGTCATGTTGAAGAAGTTCATTTGTGTCCAAATACTGAAAGAGAACAAAAGTCAAGTCGTTTTTGAGCCGAAGGAGTGAATTTGCAACCAAACCCTGAAAATTTCGAGGCGCGGTGCACCTGGGTCAAGGCGCGGTGCACACGGCCAGCGTGGCACATATAACACAGGTTTTACATTGAAATTGTAACTGGATTGACACACCAGTGAGGTGCAGTGCACCTATTAGTGGGTGCGGCGCACTTGCCTCCAAAGCCCGAACTCATTCAAATTGCCTCCTCTAAGCTTCAAACTTGCAAATTCTTCATTCCACAGGTTAGTTAACATCTCCATATTGCCATTGCAAGGGTTTTTATCAGTTTGCATGGTGTTTCAATAGGTTAAAAAAAAAACCCTAGTTCCTTTCACAGTTTTATTAAGAAATCTACCTAGGGTTTGCAAAGTTACAGTGTTTGCTGTTAAATTCCCATCCTACCATTTTCACATCCCCTCACTACAATTTCATTCACCTCTTTTCTCCTTCCCTCTTTCACTTACACCTACATATTTTCCCTATCCCCAAAATTGAAAACCCTAATCCCTAACCTCACTTCTCCCAAACCCTAATTAACATCCTTAATCCCTAAATATCATTCCCCAAACCCTGTAATTCCTAGAAACCCTACAAGCAGCATCTCAATCCCTCATTCACATTCCCTATCATATCAAATCCCTGTTATTTAGTAGCAAATACCTAAATACCTATTTTCTTTATAAAATCTCTTCATACTCATCTAAGAAACATCAAATAATGGCAAACTTGGAGTCAGATTCATCTTATGACAGAAATGAGCAAACAATAAGTGACTCCTCCAAAGAAATTCATGCACCAAGGAGACCTCACAAGGGTGGAAAACATATCCAGGAGGAGCCCACTGCACTTACTGAGTTGTTGGCTTACCCAATTGCTATAGCATGCTTCAAACCTCAGTCCTGCTATCAATTTTCTAAGATGGTGGAAAGAGTCAAATACCATCATGAGCTAGCTAGATTGTTTGTCCTCCATCTTCACAACAATTAGGTCAATTTGGTAGGTGTGACATTCACTTTGACACCGGAATCTATAGCTGAAGAAACAGGTATTCCAAATGTGGGTGAGCAATGGAACAAGAGATAGCTGGTGGACAAGGAACATTATTAGCCTTATATCAAGACTGGTTTTCAGAGGCAGATTAGTATAGTTTTCCCTTTCAGGTATCTTCAGGACACATATGCTCCATTAATGAAACTCATAATTAAATATTTCAGCTGTGAAGGCATATTTTCTCGCCTGTATGCCTACCAGATCAGGTTATTAATGCATTTCACTTAGGTGAGGATGATGAACCTCCCCTATTTCATATGCCAAAATATCGAGAAAATGACCACAATAATGCAAAGGAAACCTCCTCATCAGCAATATAACAACATCTATCACTTTGCATTAATCAAGATTGTGGTTTTTGTATCAGCTTAGTTTACTGAATGTTTCATGGGAGGATTTCATTTCACATCAGGTCTTCATGGGCTCTCAAGTACCGCCACCAGTTTTTCATGACGCAGGAAAATCTCACATCAGCAAGAGATGCATGAGACTCAAACCACCAGTGTGCCAGTGTTTGTCACTTATCAAAAGGGCACAAGGAGATTTTTTACAGTAGCAAAACGAGTACTATCTCCACCAGGAGTGGAAGGGGTCTCACAGCAAAGCAGGTGCAAGACAAGGGTAGGCAGCCATTGCATGATGAGGGGCCTTCAGAAGGTCAAGAAATAGATTTCATTCTCATTCAGGATGATGACATCGATTTGGGCTCCCAAAGCTCAAAGCTCAAGGAGATCATTCAAGAACAGCAAGCTGAAATTCATGACTTGTATCTCAACCTGGAAAGAGCCAAGTGGATAATCAACTACCGTGTGCAAAGGAAAAAACAACTAGAGGATCAGCAAACCATCATGGAGCTCCAAAACATAAGAGAAAACCGGCAAGCTCCTAAGAGGAGGAAAGTCAAGCTCACACCACTTGAACAAGAAATTGATGCTGATCGTGAATCTTGGCTTGAGAAGGTAAGCATGCACTTGGAAAAGATGTTGGAGAAGGCCAAAAAAGAGAAAAATATGTTGAGGCACATGGCCTATCACTATTTGGCGAGAAACAAAGTTTGCAAAACAAGAATTAGGATTTTGAAGGCCAAGTTGAGGAATGCTTTGAGGAAGAGGAAAGAGCAAGACAAGCTCAAGACTTTGGCTGAGGCTTCTTTAGCCCAACATAGCACTTTATGGATGACACTCAGCCCAAATTTCAAGACATTTGGGATACTTTTGTCAATTTTGAATTTTTGGAGCAAAACACAGGTTTTTCTGCCTGATGCGCCACACCACCTGGCACGCGCTTTTGCTACGGACCTCCTTTGGAGAAAAAATTAGTATTTTTGGATTCCTCGGGCAAAAATATGAATTCCCACAAATGGCCAAGAAATTTTGTCAAGTTTTGAGCTTTCAAAAGGGTCAAGAACACCTCAAAAATGCCCTTTCTGCCTCTTTTTGGCCACACAGGAAGCAGTGTTGGGAGAAATCACTTTTGGAGGGGCCAATGGACTCCAAATTTAGAACTTCCACTTGTTCTTGAAAGTAGATAGATAGATATTTCTAAAAAGCCTAGTTGGAGCAAATTTAGTGCATGAGAACGTCTCCAAAATCAGCTGCAAAAAGGCACTACGCACAGGGACAGAGGCGCGGTGCACAAGATGGAAATTTGACTTTTTTGCCCAAAAACTTTGTTTTTTGCCTGGTTTCTTCTCAGTTTGACTTTTTTCTCTCTCATAGTCAAACTCATGATGTAATTTGATGTAACTTGATGGAATGTGATGTAAATATGCTAGAATTTCACTCATGGAGGTAGATACATCATGAAAAGGTAGTTTTGAACTAAATGAATCAATTTCCTAGATTTTAGAGGCAAGCTGTTCCAGTGCCTACTTTTTAGTTCTTAGTTTAGATCTTGTTGGAACAACTCCTAAACTCATGAATTCGACCCCTAAATCATATCATGATTTGTTTGTTGTCTATATCTAGTACTTTTTCAGTCATTTGTCAAGGTTGGACTTTTGTGAAAGCTTTGAGCAGCATTGTACATTCATCTCTGCAGTTTGGCAAAGGAATATACCAAGGTTTGCAGCCTTTTGTGGGATTCTTGTGGAAAATTGATTTGGATAGTGCCTTCTTCTGTAATTCAAGTTTTACATGTGTTTATGTATGCCATTTTCTCTCTTTTTCAGCTGAATTAAATGAATCAAGGATAAAGGTAGAAACCATTGAAATTGCAGTGCTCTACCTAGGGTTTGTTTTGTTATTTATGTTTCTACTATTTGAAGAGGATCCCTGAGACTCTCATGCCCTCTCCAACTCCTCACCAGTCATAAGACTCTCCATCTCATTCAATTTTAAGTACTAAACCATTTTCCTACCTTTCCCCATAGAAACCTCTGCAAAACTGAGTCCATTCCCCGAACGAAATCCCCCTTTCACATTTGAGCCAGCAAAACATCATCAAGTTCAATCAAAATCCTGTGAGCACATACCTAGCCTAAAATTAGTCTTTACATTAGTCATCTCAAGCTTTAGTGATCATATTTTCCTGAGATTGACAAGGAGAGAGCCCTCTCCCGATTTGGTAGGGCTAACTACCAGGTTAAGCATGGTTTGATTTACCCTAAATCTTGCCTTTCTTAGCCTGAGGTAGATTTAGGCCTAACAACTGGCATGAGTGTCTCTGTTCGATTTAAGAGGGGGAGGAACGGAAAATTCTGGTCTGGGAGCACCAGGAATTTTGTCGTAGAGTGTGCCAGACTAAGTATAAATCAAGTCTAAATATTGGGCATGAGCAATGACTTGCTCTTCAGTGAAAACTCCTACTTTCACCATGTCCTCAGTGATAGAAGGCAATAAGGACTTAATAAACCACTTAGCTAAAAGTTGATCAGGGACATACGTCTTTACCATTCGACGACAACATCGCTACTCATGAATATGATCAGATATGTGAGTAGTCGTGGTCTATTTAAAGTTGGCAAGGAGCTCTGTTCTCGTTTCGTACCTTATGGGTAACTGAAAGTAGGTTAGAAAAGTAGTGGTAAGGGTGATGAAGTTATCGATTGAAGCTCTAGGCAATTCAATATACCATTTTGATGTCAGACCACTGAGCGTTCTCTGGAAAAGACAAATTCTAATCGAATCATTATTTAGGGTGTTAGATGAGAACCACAAATGAAAATTCATCACGTGATTCGATGGATATTCACCTCGATTTCCATTCAATTTAGGAATATCGGAGGGAAGTTTATGAGGAATCGCTGGCCACCAAGGGGCGTATGCAATTGGATCATTCGTTAGCCAGTTCAAATATGGTAATTCCAAAGTTGCTACGAAAGGCAACTTCTGATTCAGGTTAGGTGAAGCATACCCAGGATAAGATGGAATCGCCTAAGCAGTAGGTCTTTGCATACCAGCATAATGTATTTGATGTTGGTAACTTTGATAAGGTTGTTGGACATAAGCAACATAATGTGGTTGTTGATAACCGTTTTGTAAATGCGGTTGTCCATTACCTACTAAGCCTTGTTTTTCAGGTCCTTGATAGGTTTGTTGGGATTGCGGTTGTTGGTATTGCACCAGCCATGGTTGTTGGACCATTTTTTGTTGCCCAATACTAAAAGATTGACCAAAATGCGAAGTGATAATACCCGTTTGAGCCTGAGTCGTTCCAGGTAAGGAACCACTAACCTAAGGTTGTGATTGAGCCATAGAGACAAGAGGCTGTTGTATTGCAACCTGAGAGACTTGAGGTTGACACACAGCAGGTAGTGCTTGTACTTGCGACACAGTCATAATAGTAGGTGTAGTGGGAATATTCGACACAGGTTGGATTATTTGCATTGAATATACAACCGTTGGTTGTTGAGGCAGTATTGGTACCCAACCACTGGATGTAATTCCAGTTTGACATGAATTTTGTTGTAAACTTTCATATGGTTGTTCTCTAGGAGGGAACAATGAAAAAGCATACTGCCCTCCATATGGTGGCAGTCCATTGTTCAAAGGATATATCAGCCTTTGAAGACTGGTTTGCCCAAATTGATACTGGCATGCAAGATCAATTTGTTGAGTTTCAACATAAGAAATACCAGATGGGACTCTAGATGAACAAATAGGAACAACCCATGTCATCGAAACAGCCCCTGAGTGGACTCTAGTTAGTGATTGATAACTAGCCTGGACAGATGGTATACCAGCAAACATTGTAGGAATGGCAACATGAAGCTCTGTTGTAGCTGTTTCAGATGACACAGTCCTAGATGTTGATGGTTGCTTAGACATGTTTAGTCTTTCCAAAAGATTTCCTAGCGATTCAATAGTAACTTGCGATGAAGGATGATTAAAAGACCAACTTTAGGAGTAGAAGGATACAGATGAATCCCAGTCCCAAAATGTAATGGGGTATTGGATGGAGGATCCTCTACTATCTCCTCTATAGCAATCATTCCAGGTGGAAGAGGTAAATCGTCAGGTCCGTAAAATATTTTTGGAGCCGAAGAAGGTATAGCTTCTACAGTGATAGATACCCGAGGGGTGACACCTTCTGAATTCTGGAACTCAACTTCTAGATGTTCAAGTAAGTGAACTTCAGTCTCTGGATCAACTCTAGATGGAGCTATTTCAGGTATAGAAGTGTCTACCATTACACTAGGATTAGTTCTAATGTCCTCTTGTAACTGCAGAACTTCTTCTCTAGAGGCAGATGTACCAGAAATGATTAGAGTAACTATAGTCTTTGATGATGTTGAAACAAAAGTTTCAAATAAACTAGATGAATTGGACTCAGTTAAATGAGACCGTTTTGCCCGGAATGGTTTCATTTCTAGAGTCAAAGATGGATGACTCACTAGTCTCTGCAAACGACGTGGTTTTGATTGACTTTCTTCCACGATTTTGGATTATTTGATCGACTCAAAATTAAGGGGAAAATAATGTTATTCCAAATTCAATAAACTTTAATGTTTCTTCGACACAACTTTGCTTTTTCAATTTTTAAGAGTCGAGAAAAAGCTAAAGATGACTCTAGTCCCGTTCGATTTTTAATGAGCCTGAAGTGACAAGTGCTCAGATGGACCTTTTCTTTTAAAGAGATGAAAAGGAATGAAAGTGACTACTCTGGAAATCTAGACAAACGTATTACCAAACCAATCGCAAAACTGTAATATTCGCCTTGGTGAAAAATTAAAGAGAAATTACCAACGACTTATGTACGGCAGTGAATCTTCTCTAATGATGTGCTCAGTGCATTGTGATCGATAGGGCAGCAGAAATGGCTTCCTATGGATAAAGGATATAAGCCTATTGTAGTCTCCTAATATATACTCGACGATACGGGGAGCACAAGTCCGTGCTAGCACTTGTCCTATCAAGGAGGAGGAATCACCCAACCTTCGATGAAAATGATAGTTACTAGTTTTTATGACATCGAAACATGTCTCTAGCCTAGACCTCTAGATGTGTTGCGTTAGGTTCCAAAGCGTTGTTAGGTTCTTTGAGATTTATTTTAGATTTGATCTTGTTTAAAAATTTTCCTTTCAATGGTTCACCACCTGATGTTGATTTGAAATTGATAAAAATGCAATTTGTAATGATAAACAATCATTGTTTTCTTTGATCAATGAAAATCCTAGCTACTAGGGAAAGAAAATTACAATTCTTTCAAACAAAGAGCAAAGAGCACACACTTGTATATTTTCCTAAATAATTTTTTGCACACAAACTAAATGCAAATGCAAATGCATGTATTTTTTTTTGTTCCCCTTAATGTGAAAAATGCCAAAAAGGAAAACTAAGGATAGAAAATATTTGAAATGTTTCACTCAAAGCAACATTTTCAACAATTTCTTTTTCAAAATAGAAAGGAAGACTAAATGACACTTTTCAATTTGGAATAGAGAATGCTTTCGACACTTCGAATAACAACAAATAAAATCAAATACATGACAGAAAGTTCAATCGACTATTCAGAGAAGGAAGACTCCACGACACTTCTCTTTTTGACACAAAACGACAATTGCGACACTTTTTGTACCAAAATGACAGATTGATTTAAGCAATTTTTCGACAAAGGATTGTAAATGATGGAAAATTACATAAAAACATTTACTAATCCTAATCAATGGAGGTTGATCTATGTGATGCAAGCAGGCTTCAGTAATGAGGCATTGTCCATAAGCAGCAAATCAACTAAACAAACTGAAAACAAGGACAAAAACCCCAAATTTCAAGAAGGGAAATAGGCTCAGTCAGTCATCGCACTTGGGCTTCATAGAAACATGGATGAATCGCACACTTTAGGCTTAGGAGGTGCGTTGCATACTGGTTGACAGTGACAGACAATGAAATGGACTAGGGAGCGCAACTGAAGTGGGTTTTGGCTCAAATTTGCAGATTATTTCAGTGAGTTAAGTTGAGCTATGATGGATAGTAAAGAGAAAAGTACAAAGGGATGATATTGAGAGGTTACTGAGCTACCAAAAGGGCATCTAGAATTCCTGTAAGTCAAATGTTTAATTCATAAACTAAACTAGAGATTGACTGAAGTAGCATTCATCTACTATGCAATTGTAGAGCAAGAGAAGTTTGAAGGTTACCTGGCTGACTTCAAGCTCTGTCTATAGTTTATAAAACAAATAACAAGAAAAAAAAAACATCTATTTGATCCCCAATGGAGTCACCATTTTGTTTGTGGGAAAAATAGTGTCTTTTCGATCGACTAGCCCTCTAGGTTTGGTAGCTACCCTAGAAACAACAGTTTAAAGCAATTTGTGATTTCTTCTATGTATGATAGACAAGAGAAAGACAAAGGAACCAACCTGGATCTTCCACTTAACTCCTTGCTTGATCTCCCTCCCCTTTGATAGAGATTTCAACTCCTCTCCGTACTTATCCCGCTTGGAGAATACCTATAGAAACACAGTAACAAAGAACCATCAAAGCATCTTGATCTATTATATCATAGGCATTATAGAATCAGAAATGTAATGAACATACAATGGCATTCATAAACAATAACCTTCATAATTGCACAGTTATATGGAAGAAAACTCAAAGAACTTTATTAAATAGAAGGGAGAATTACAACCCAGTTGTCTGATCCAACATCATCCTCCCAGTATCAAAGCCCTCTTCACCTCATGAAAATCAAGATCACACCAACAATACAATGCTCTTTCTCAAATACAAACTATAAGCACTTCCTTGCAAATTACAAAATTCCAGCCTCCAGATCTCTCAGGTGAGGGATCCATTTATAGATGTGTGCAAGGTTGTGAGTCATCTCTAGGGTTTTGATTAGTGTTATTCCACTTGTTGCATTTGGTTCCACTTGGAGATTTCTTGGATCTCTTACTCATCGCTGGGTGAATTCAGAGAGGCAAGTGTCATAGGATAAGTTTCTAGAAGATTCCATGAGCATCCACTTAGCAAACTGTCTCGGACATTTGTCCATCCTCGCTCATCGCACCCTACAGAAGGCCTTATCAGTATGCATCACACCTGGCTAGTGTAGAAGTCAGTATGCATCGCACCCTGATAGTGGAGTAGTCAATATGGTCTAGTTTAGGCCAATTCTGGATGGTTTTTCAGGTGGAACTTTTGGGGAATGATGTAACTAGTTGACCATGATCTTTTAGGGTATGAAACAACTCTTTTAGGGGTTAAAGAGCCCTAGTTTATCGACATATAAGATTGTGGTTGAAGTGCCCAGATATGTCTATAACAGGTACATGCAAAGAGCACATCGACAAACGTAATGTCGTCTTGCTTCACACCTGCCTGATGAAGATGTTCAAAGAGATCCAGTGCATATTTGTCATGACCATGTTGAGCATAACCCACAATCATTGAATTTCATGTGACTAAATCCCTTGTAACCATTTTATCAAACAATTTCCGTGAATCTTTAACATTGGTATTTCCCGGAACCAGGTTAACCACCTAACATTCCACAACATCGTTTTTCCAGTGTATTACAATTTTTATTAAAGTGAGATTCCACATCCCCTGACCCACCAAATTTGTATATTGCCTTTGTTTGGCAATTGATATTAGATCCAGAACCACCGAATCATAGAATTTCACCTCAAAATGCTAAAGGAATAATCCAATTTGATGACGCAATCACTGGTCTTGAAGGCCTTTGACTGCCGACAAGGTTGTTGTATAAATGATGTTAGAAATACAAATTCTATTTAAAAAAAAAATACTTTGCACTTAGTATAGTATAAATCTTAAGAGTTTTGAATAATATAGTTCTTAAAAAATTGTATCAATTTGTTCTTTACATTGATAAAAAATTGAATTAGTAAGTTTACAAGTGATTGCATTATGTCACCATAATATATCTTGGATGCATTAAGCAATGAAGGATTAAAATCTCACCTGTAATTTGTGTTTTTCTTGAGTTTTGACTTTAAAAAATTAAAAATTGGTGAGAAATGATAAGTCATAAATTAACAAATTTATAGGAGCTCTCATTTTATCACTACGGAGAATCTAAAGTTATCATCTTTATCACACATCAATATCAATGAAAATCATATTGCACTAAGAATAAATCAATATAATCACACATTTGGTCAGTGGAATTTTGCAGAACTCATCTCCGACCTCTGGAAATTTCTTTGAAACTGGAGGAGCACCTCCAAATTTAGTCGCCTCTGTGGGAGTATTTTTTGTACCTCTGTTGGCAGCACCGTGACCAGTTATTTTCCCTTGCCCATTGGTAATGTATAATTAGACAAACCAATCCAACCATCTCCACACAAACATCTCCTTTTGAAACATGGTCGACAAAATATACTTAGTTGTAGAAATTTCTTGTATTGTTCAACAATTATTGTTTTCAGATCCAATAATATGGTCTAATCAAGCGTACAAATATTATAAAAACCCCTACAACATAAGTTTTCCTAGAGAATTTTATTTTTATGTGGCAACTAGTAATAAACCACACCCAGACTCTATCATAACAACTGAATAATTTCAATACTCAGCCACTGGACTAGGAAATTAATCTTGATGGAAGTATGGTAGTCACCACATACACGAAGGTTTTTGATGATTCTAATTTGAGTCATAGGAGATAAGATGATTAGCCTAAATACAATTTCCAGCTTCTCACTATGATGAGTAAGAGTGTACTCTTGCTGCTCTAACTCCATATCATGCAACACAGAGTTTGCTTGAGGCAAATATCCCATCTCTTTTATCTGTCTAATCAATTCATTCAACTTGGTGTAGATCTCAGTTGTTTGTGGATGTCATGTGTCTCCTACCCCAAATGCATGCACTGCACTTTTTACCTCAATCCAATTATATCCTCATTCCTTTTTAACCCCCATATTTTCCATCATTTTCCTCACCTTAGTTCTATCATCCATCTACCAGCTCCAACATATAAATTTGACAACAAAACATATGTTTCAGAGTCTTGGGGTTCCAGCTCTAATAAACAACCTGCCACACGTTTGCCCATCTTTGTGTTACCATGGATTTTGCATGCACCCAGTAAAGCTTGCCAAACTAAAGCACTGGGTTCAAATGGCATGTTGTTTATGCAAGCCTCAACCTTGTCCAAGTGTCCTGCACGTTAAAGAAGATCAACAATGCATGCATAATGATCCATTGTTGGTGAGATGCCATACTCTACTCCCAGATTTGGTGTACATGTCAACCAGGGTATTTTCGACACAGACATTAGACTTTCAATCCATATTCATCACAAAGACGTGGACATGCTTTCCCAATTCCAAATCTCTTAAAATTGTGCATCTTCCAAGAATACTAGTCAAGGTGAACTCATTTTTCTTAATACCTTCCTGTTGCATTTGCCTGAAGGATTGCAAAGCCTCCTCATTATTCTTAGTCTGCCCATATCCCTTTACAAGATTAGTCCATGACACCACATCTCTTTCAGGCATTCTATCGAATAATTGTTGTGCACTCTCAACAGACTTGCATCTGACATACATAGTAAGAAGAGCATTCCCTATAGGGTCCTCTAGGTCAAACCCATTTCTAATTACGTGACCATGCACCTCATTTCCTTGCTGAAGAGCTTTTGGGCTAGCACACGCACCAAGTACACTGGCAAAGGTAACATGATCCGCCTCTATAGTTTTCCATTGTGTTTGGCCATAAAGCCTTAATGCCTCTCGACAATACCCATTTTTAGTATATCTAACAATCATAGTATTCCATGACACCACATCTCGTTCAGGCATTTTGTCAAACATTGTCCATGCGCTACATAACCAAAACTCACATAAGTGTTACGAAGTGCATTATTGAGAAAAATATCTTATTCATACTCAATCCTGACAATAAGCCCATGGATTTGAAGCCCCTGATCTGGATTTTTGAGCTCAGTATATGCCTTGAGAATTCTTGCAAAAGTAACGTGGTTGGGTTTCTTTCCTTCCAATCTCATCCTCTTCAACAAAGTTAGCCCATCCTCACACCTTCCACTCTGAACATATCCTCCTATAATTGTAGTCCATGACATGACATTTGGTTTAGGCAAGTAAACTTCAAGGATGCTTTTAAGTGCTTTTTTATCCACAACTGATTTCAGAAAAGGAAGAAGTTTTCTTAGATTAGATTATCAAGGGTTGTAAGTGCAGAGATAAAGGTGATGGGAATCATGTAGAAAAGAATAGCTAGAAACACAATAATGTATACCATATTCTCTCAAATCATCCTCTCATAGAAGGGCATGGCAAGGTTTTTCCAGAATATTTGACAAGGCTCAGGAGTAGCCATTAGAGGATTGCTATTGAAAATTATAAAGGTTGTTGAGGTAAAGTATATGAGAAGGTTTTAAGCTTCTCATCTCTAGTGGATGGAAAATTTGCTAGAACCATTTACTTTGAGAGTTTAGAATTCTATCATATCTTAAGAGTGGGGAACAATTAGATGAATCATATAGCAAATGAGGCTTCCAAACACATTCTAGAAATGCTAAAAGGGGGTGGGGTTTGGCTGCAATCAAGTGGCCAAGCTAATACAACTAGAATTGTAGTTATAGCTAGACTTGAGATCTTTCTTCTTAGGGTTTTTGAAGAAGATTACCAGATCAACTGCCATCTAAATCTTACTAATCCTGCCACAAATATATTGGCAATGAACGGATAGAAGCATCTCCATTTCAATCCTATCAATTCTGCCAGGAACATATTTACAATCAACATAGAGTAGGTTGTAGATTCAACAAGTAATTTAACTCAAAAATAGTTTTAAAGCGAACAATCATCATGCAGCATACACAGTGAATATATATTTATTGTCTGTTGCCATCCCATGTCTAGATGATGTCTTTGAGGCCGGGCTTTAGATCTTGACTGTAGAACTTATTGTATTCCAGTCAATCCCCTCTAGGCTTCTAAAGCTCGACCATGAAGAGCGAGGGTGTGACTTCGAAAATCACGGTGTCAATAGACAAATACCCCTTCTGCCCTTGCTCTATCCCCTGCAACTTCACCTTATAGTCCTTAGACTTCTTGAAACTGGACTGAGAAAGACTTGCAAGAAACTGAACCGAGAAAGACTTGCAATCTCCTCCAGCTTTAACATTAACCCTCTTCTATTGCTTCGATATTAACCCTCTTCTATTTATTGGGTGTGTATAATTTTTGAACCTAGACCTTGCTCTCCGACATGCACTTCATTCTAGGGGTACAGAGTGATTCTGCTGATGCTCTGCCTTTGCTCTTTGCGAGATTTGTGCTAGAGCTGGGCGATCCACGGCTTGTACAATCTACAAACTCATCTCCTCTTACAACATTCTTTGTATATGCCCAATATTAATATATACATAGTAGAGAATGCAAAATTGATAGTGTGTGATGGCGTCTAGGGCACCGCGGCTTTAGTGTAGATTGAGAGATTAAGGGCCTGCTTCGACTATACAAATGCGCCTACTGTCTACAGCGAATTTGTAACTACCATCTAGAACGAATTTGAAACTATTTTCTCATGATCGAATTTGTAACTATTTTCTCATGATCAGACCCTTGTGCCTTTTTGATTCGTCTAACATACCATCATAGGGCACACAAAGGTTACAGGTAAGCAAGAGAAGAAATTGATTTTAAAAAAAACACCTTACGGTATAATTAAAAAAAATCTTTATATTTGAGATTCATAAATAAACTTAACTCCTATGTAAACATTTGATCTTAA
>APFE030414602.1:80738-114937 GCA_000404065.3 Pinus taeda
ATAATTATAAATAATAATTAAACCAGGCACTAAAAAATTTGATCTCTTAAAAATTTAAATGTTAAAATTCAAACTTTAAGAGCAATCATAAACCCCACCTAAGTTGTTACAATCAAATCTATCCAGCTTATGGCTCTCCTTTCCTTCTAAGAATATCGCTTTGGTACCCACTCAAATTCCTTTGACGGGAGCGGTGCTGGGAATCAAGGTTCATTACTCTTTTGTCTTTATAGAAATTTGTTTGTTCCATACAAATTTGTACACCTGTGTGAACCACTTTATCCTGCAAACTTGGGTCCACACCACATAAAACACAATCTATTCGAGGGCAGACATCAAAATCTATTTAATTGACTACGCCGAACCAACTTGAGATAGAGACTTTCTTTCTACCAACTTGTCTTTTACCAATAATGTGTAAAAACTATTATAATATTTGTACGTTTTTAAAAAGTGTTCATTAAAATAAATTAGACATTCGCATCTCTTGTAATTGTTTTTCGTAAGGTAGACATTCGCATATCTCGGAATTGTTTTTTTTCATAAGCTAGACATTCACATTTTCGTAATTGTTTTAAATTACAAAAATATTTCTTAACTTGAATAAAAATAATGAAGATTCTTAAATCTGTTTTTTCTATTTTTAACTTGGTTTTTAAGATATTGGCAAAAATAAGATAACAATATGCATTGCACCCTGACAGTGGAGTAAACAATATGGTCTAGTTTAGGCTAATTCTGGATGGTTTTTTAGGTGGAATTTTTGGGGAATGATGTAATCAGTTGACCATGATCTTTTAGGGTATGAAACAACTCCTTTAGGGGTTAAAGAGCCCTAGTTTATCGACATATAAGATTGGGGTTGAAGTGCCCAAATGTGTCTATAACAAGTAAATGTAAAGAGCACATCGACAAATGTAATGTTGTCTGGCTTCACACCTGCCTGATGAAGATTTTCGAAGAGATCTAGTGCATCTTTGTCATGACCATGTTGAGCGTAACCCACAATCATTGAATTCCATGTGACTAAATCCCTTGTAACCATTTTATCAAACAATTTTCGTGAATCTTTAACATTGATCTTTCCTTGAACTAGGTTAACCACCTGACATTCCAAAACATTGTTTTTCCAGTGTATTACAATTTTTATTTAATTGAGATTCCACATCTCTAGACCCACCAAATTTGTATATTTCCTTTGTTTGGCGATTGATGTTAGATCTAGAACCACTGAATCATAGAGTTTCACCTCAAAATGCTAAAGGAGTACTCCAATTTGATGATGCAATCACTGGTCTTGAAGGCCTTTGACTGTCGACAAGGTTGTTGTATAAATGATGTTAGAAAGACAAATTATATTTAAAAAAACAATACTTTGCACTTAGTATAGTATAAATCTTAAGAGTTTTGAATAATATAGTTCTTAAAAAATTGTATCAAATTGTTCTATACATTGATAAAAAATTGAATTAGTAAGTTACAAGTGATTGCATTATGTCACCATAATATATGTTGGATGCGTTAAGCAACGAAGGATTAAAATCTCACCTGTAACTTGTGTTTTTCTTGAGTTTTGACTTTAAAAAATTAAAAATTGGTGAGAAATGATGCGTCATAAATTAACAAATTTACAGGAGCTCTCATTTTATCATTAAGGAGAATCTAAAGTTATCATCTTTATCACACATCAATATCAATGAAAATCATACCGCACTAAGAATAAATCAATATAATCGCACATTTGGTTAGTGGAATTTTGTAGAACTCATTTCCGACCTCTGGAAATTTCTTCGAAACTAGAGGAGCACCTCCAAATTTAGTCGCCTCTGTGGAAGTATTTTCTGTACCTCTGTTGGTAGCATCGCGACCAGTTATTTCCCCTTGCCCATTGGGAATGTATAATTAGACAAAACAATCCAACCATCTCCACGCAAACATCTCCCTTCGAAACATGGTCGAAAAAATATACTTAGTCGTAGAAATTTCTTTTATTGTTTAGCAATTATTGTTGTCAAATCCAATAATATGGTCTAATCAAGCGTACAAATATTATAAAAACCACTACAACATAAATTTTCCTAGAGCATTTTATTTTTATGTGGCAACTAGTAATAAACCACACCCAGACTCTGTCATAACAACTGAATAATTTCAATACTCTGCCACTGGACTGGGAAATGAATTTGATGGAAGTATGGTAGTCACCACATACACGAAGGTTTTTGATGATTCTAATTTGAGTCATAGGAGATAAGATGATTAGCCCAAATGCAATTGCCAACTTCTCACTATGATGAGTAAGAGTGTACTCTTGCTGCTCTAACTCCATATCATGCAACACAGAGTTTGCTTGAGGCAAATATCCCATCTCTTTTATCTGTATGATCAATTCATTCAACTTGGTGTAGATCTCAATTGTTTGTGGATGTGATGTGTCTCCTACCCCAAATTCATTCACTGTGCTTTTTACCTCAATCCAATTATATCCTCATTCCCTTTTAACCCCCATATTTTCCATCATTTTCCTCACCTTAGTTCTATCATCCCACCTACCAGCTCCAACATATAAATTCGACAACAAAACATATTGTTGCAGAGTCTTGGGGTTCCAGCTCTAATAAACGACCTACCACACGTTTGCCCATCTTTGTGTTACCATGGATTTTGCATGCACCCAGTAAAGTTTCCCAAACTAAAGCACTGGGTTCAAATGGCATGTTGTTTATGCAAGCCTCAACCTTGTCCAAGTGTCCTGCATGTCGAAGAAGATCAACAATGCATGCATAATGATCCATTGTTGGTGAGATGCCATACTCTACTCCCAGATTTGGTGTACATGTCAACTAGGGTATTTTCGACACAAACATTGGACTTTCAATCCATATTGATCACAAAGACGTGGACATGCTTTCCCAATTTCAAATCTCTTAAAATTGTGCATCTTCCAAGAATACTAGTCAAGGTGAACGCATTTGGCTTAATACCTTCTTGTTGCATTTTCCTAAAGGATTCCAAATCCTCCTTGTCATTCTCAGTTTGCCCATATCCCCTTACAAGATTAGTCTATGACACCACATCTCTTTCAGGCATTCTATCGAAAAATTGTTGTGCGCTCTCAATGGACCTGCATCTGACATACATAGTAAGAAGAGCATTCCTTACAGGGTCCTCTATGTCAAACCCATTTCTAATTACATGGCCATGCACCTCATTTCCTTGCTGAAGAGCTTCTGGGCCAGCACATGCACCAAGTACACTAGCAAGGGTAACATGATCCACCTCTATAGTTTTCCATTGTTGGGTATACGACCAAAGTTTTGGTCGTATACCCAACATCCATTGCATCCGGCCATAAAGCCTTAATGCCTCCTAACAATACCCATTTTTAGTATATCCAACAATCATAGTATTCCATGACACCACATCTCGTTCAGGCATTTTGTCAAACACTGTCCATGCATCCGCTACATAACCAAAACTCACATAAGTGGTAAGAAGTGCATTATTAAGAAAGATATCTGATTCATACTCAGTCCTGACAATAAGCCCATGGATTTGAAGCCCCTGATCTGGATTTCTGAGCTCAGCAGATGCCCTGAGAATTCCTGCAAAAGTAATGTGGTTGGGTTTCTTTCCTTCCAATCTCATCCTCTTCAACAAAGTCAGCCCATCCTCACACCTTCCGCTCTGAACATATCCTCCTATAATTGTAGTCCATGACATGACATTTGGTTTAGGCAAGTAAACTTCAAGGATGCTTTTAAGTGCTTTTTTATCCACAACCTATTTCAGAAAAGGAAGAAGTTTTCATAGATTAGATTATCAAGGGTTGTAAGTGTAGAGATAAAGGTGATGGGAATCATTTAGAAAACAATAGCTAGAAACACAATAATGTATACCATATTCTCTCGAATCATCCTCTCATAGAAGGGCATGGCAAGGCTTTTCCCCAATATTTGACGAAGCTCAGGAGTAGCCATTAGAGGACTGCTATTGAAAATTATAAAGGTCGTTGAGGTAAAGTATATGAGAAGGTTTTAAGGTTCTCATCTCTAGTGGATGGAAAATTTGCTAGAACCATTTACTTTGAGAGTTTAGAATTCTATCATATCTTTAGAGTGTGGAACAATTAGATGAATCATATAGCAAATGAGGCTTCCAAACACATTTTGGAAATGCTAAAGGGGGTGGGGTTTGGTTGCAATCAAGTGGCCAAGCTAATACAACTAGAATTGTAGTTATAACTGGACTTGAGATCTTTCTTCTTAAGGTTTTTGAAGAATATTACCAGATCAACCACCATCTAAATCTTACTAATCCTGCCACAAATATATTGGCAATGAAAGGACAGAAGCATCTCCATTTCAATCCTATCAATTCTGCCAAGAATATATTTACAATCAACATAGAGTAGGTTGCATATTCAATAAGTAATTTAACTCAAAAATAGTTTTAAAGTGAACAATCATCATGCAGCATACATAGTGAATATATATTTATTGTATGTTGCCATCCCATGTCCAGATGATGTCTTTGATGCCAGGCTTTAGATCTTGACTGTAGAACTTACTGTATTACAGTGAATCCCATTTGGGCTTCTAAATCTCCACCATGAAGTGCGAGGGTGTGACTTGGAAAATCACGGTGTCAATAGACAAATACCCCTTCCGCCCCTGCTTTGTCCCCTACAACTTCACCTTAAAGTCCTTAGACTTCTTGAAACTGAACTGAGAAAGACTTGCAAGAAACTGAACCGAGAAAGACTTGAAATCTCCTCCAGCTTTGACATTAACCCTCTTCTATTTATTGGGTGTGTATAATTTTTGAACCTAGACCTTGCTCTCCGACATGCACTTCATTCCAGGGGTACAAAGTGCTTCTACTGATGCGCTGCCTTTGCTCTTTGCGGGATTTGTGCTAGAGCTAGGCGATCCATAGCCTATACAATCTGCAAACTCATCTCCTCTTACAACATTCTTTGTATATGCCCAATATTAATATATACACAGCAGAGAATGCATAATTGATAGTGTGCGATGGCGTCTAGGGCACCGCGGCTTTGGTGTAGATTGAGAGATTAAGGGCTTGCTTCGACTATACATATGCGCCTATTGTCTAGAACGAATTTGTAACAACCATCTAGAACGAATTTGTAACTTTTTTCTCATGATCGAATTTGCAACTATTTTCTCATGATCAGACCCTTGCACCTTTTTGATTCGTCTAACATACCATCATAGGACGCACAGAGGTTACAAGTGGGTAAAAAAAAAAATTGATTTCAAAGACAAAAGCCTTACAGTATAATTAAAAAATTTCTTTATATTTGAGATTCATAAGTAAACTTAACTCCTATGTAAACATTTAATCTTAGAAATGTTATAATCTTTAAAATTAATAATTAAAATATAAATATAAATTAATACTTTATATTTATATTTATATTTATATTTATAAAATAATTATAATTAATAATAAAACCACCCACTAAAAAAATTTGATCACTAAAAATTTAAATGTTCAGCAATCATAAACCCCACCTAAGTTGTTACAATCAAATCTATCCAGCTTACGGCTCTCCTTTTCTTCTAAGAATATCCCTTCGGTACCCACTCAAATTTCTTTGACGGGAGCGGTGCTGGGAATCAAGGTTCATTACTCTTTTGTCTTTATAGAAATTTGTTTGTTCCATACAAATTTGGACACCTGTGTGAACCGCTTTACCCTGCAAACTTGGGTCCACACCACATACAACACAATCCATTCGATGGCAGACATCAAAATCTATTTAATTGACTACGCGGAACCAACTTGAGATAGAGATTTTCTTTCTACCAACTTCTCTTTTACCAATAATGTGTAAAAACTATTATACTGTTTGGAGGTTTTTAAAAAGTGTTCAGTAAAATAAATTAGACATTCGCATCTTGTAATTGTTTTTCGTAAGGTAGACATTCGCATATCTCGGAATTGTTTTGTTTTTCATAAGCTAGACATTCACATTCTCGTAATTGTTTTAAATTACAAAAATATTTCTTAACTTGAATAAAAATAATGAAGATTCTTAAATCTGCTTTTTCTATTTTTAACTTGGTTTCTAAGATATTTGCAAAAATAAGATAACAATATGCATTGCACTTTGACAGTGGAGCAGTTAATATGGTCTAGTTTAGACTAATTCTGGATGGTTTTTCAGGTGAAACTTTTGGGGAATGATGTAATTAGTTGACCATGATCTTTTAGGGTATGAAACAATTCTTTTAGGGGTTAAAGAGCCTTAGTTTACATATAAGAGTGGGGTTGAAGTGCCCAAATGTGTCTATAATAGGTAAATGTAAAGAGCACATCGACAAATGTAATGTTGTTTGGCTTCAGCCTGATGAAGATTTTCAAAAAGATCCAGTGCATCTTTGTCATGACCATGTGAGCGTAACCCACAATCATTGAATTCCATGTGACTAAATCCCTTGTAACCATTTTATCAAACAATTTTCGTGAATCTTTAACATTGGTCTTTCCCTGAACTAGGTTAACCACCTGACATTCCACAACATCGTTTTTCCGAGTGTATTACAATTTTTATTTAAGTGAGATTCCACATCCCCAGACCCACCAAATTTGTATATTTCCTTTGTTTGGCGATTGATGTTAGATCCAGATTCACTGAATCATAGAGTTTCACCTCAAAATGCTAAAGGAATACTCCAATTTGATGACGCAATCACTGGTCTTGAAGGCCTTTGACTGTTGACAAGGTTGTTGTATAAATGATGTTAGAAAGTCAAATTCTATTTACAAAAACAATACTTTGCACTTAGTATAGTATAAATCTTAAGAGTTTTGAATAATATAGTTCTTAAAAAATTGTATCAAATTGTTCTATACATTGATAAAAATTTGAATTAGTAAGTTACAAGTGATTGCATTATGTCACCATAATATATCTTGGATGCATTAAGCAACGAAGGATTAAAATCTCACCTATAATTTGTGATTTTCTTGAGTTTTGACTTTAAAAAATTAAAAATTGGTGAGAAATGATGAGTCATAAATTAACAAATTTGGAGCTCTCATTTTATCATTAAGGAGAATCTAAAGTTATCATCTTTATCACACATCAATATCAATGAAAATCATACCGCACTAAGAATAAATCAGTATAATCACACATTTGGTCAGTGGAATTTTGTAGAACTCATCTCCGACCTCTGGAAATTTCTTCGAAACTAGAGGAGCACCTCCAAATTTAGTCGCCTCTGTGGAAGTGTTTTTTGTACCTTTGTTGGCAGCATAGTGACCAGTTATTTCCCCTTGCCCATTAGGAATGTATAATTAGACAAAACAATCCAACCATCTCCATGCAAACATCTCCCTTTGAAACATGGTCGACAAAATATACTTAGTCGTAGAAATTTCTTTTATTGTTCAGCAGTTATTGTTGTCAAATCCAATAATATGGACTAATCAACCTACAACATAAATTTTCCTAGAGCATTTTATTTTTATGTGGCAACTAGTAATAAACCACACCTAGACTCTGTCATAACAACTGAATAATTTCAATACTCTGCCACTGGACTGGGAAATGAATTTGATGGAAGTATGGTAGTCACCACATACACGAAGGTTTTTGATGATTCTAATTTGAATCATAGGAGATAAGATGATTAGCCCAAATGCAATTGCTAGCTTCTCACTATGATGAGTAAGAGTGTACTCTTGCTGCTCTAACTCCATATCATGCAACACAGAGTTTGCTTGAGGCAAATATCCCATCTCTTTTATCTGTCTGATCAATTCATTCAACTTGGTGTAGATCTCAATTGTTTGTGGATGTGATGTGTCTCCTACCCCAAATGCATGCACTGTGCTTTTTACCTCAATCCAATTATATCCTCATTCCCTTTTAACCCCCATATTTTCCATCATTTTCCTCACCTTAGTTTTATCATCCCACCTACCAGCTCCAACATATAAATTCGACAACAAAACATATGTTGCAGAGTCTTGGGGTCCCATCTCTAATAAACGACCTACCACACGTTTTCCCATCTTTGTTACCATGGATTTTGCATGCACCGAGTGCAGTTTGCCAAACTAAAGCACTGGGTTCAAATGGCATGTTGTTATGCAAGCCTCAACCTTGTCCAAGTGTCCTGCATGTCAAAGAAGATCAACAATGCATGCATAATGATCCATTGTTGGTGAGATGCCATACTCTACTCCAAGATTTGGTGTACATGTCAACCAGGGTATTTTCGACACAGACATTGGACTTTCAATCCATATTGATCACAAAGACATGGACATGCTTTCCCAATTCCAAATCTCTTAAACTTGTTCTTCTTCCAAGAATACTAGTCAAGGTGAACTCATTTGGCTTAATACCTTCTTGTTTCATTTGCTTGAAGGATTGCAAAGCCTCCTCGTCATTCTGTGTCTGCCCATATCCCCTTGCAAGATTAGTCATGACACCACATCTCTTTCAGGCATTCTATTGAATAATTGTTGTGCACTCTCAATGGACCTGCATCTGACATACATAGTAAGAAGAGTATTCTCTACAGGGTCCTCTATGTCAAACCCATTTCTAATTACATGGCCATGCACCTCATTTCCTTGCTGAAGAGCTTCTAGGCCAGCACATGCACCAAGTACACTAGCAAAGGTAACATGATACACCTCTATAGTTTTCCATTGCATCTGACCATAAAGCCTTAATGCCTCTTGACAATACCCATTCTTAGTATATCCAACAATCATAGTATTCCATGACACCACATCTCGTTCATGCATTTTGTCAAACATTGTCCATGCATCTGCTACATAACCAAAACTCATATAAGTGGTAAGAAGTGCATTATCGAGAAAGATATTTGATTCATACTCAGTCCTGACAATAAGCCCATGGATTTGAAGCCCCTGATCCAGATTTCCGAGCTCAGCAGATGCCCTGAGAATTCCTGCAAAAGTAACGTGGTTGGGTTTCTTTCCTTCCAATCTCATCCTCTTCAACAAAGTCAACCCATCCTCACACCTTCCGCTCTGAACATATCCTCCTATAATTGTAGTCCATGACATGACATTGGTTTAGGCAAGTAAACTTCAAGGATGCTTTTAAGTGCTTTTTTATCCACAACCGATTTCAGAAAAGGAAGAAGTTTTCATAGATTAGATTATCAAGGGTTGTAAGTGTAGAGATAAAGGTGATGGGAATCATGTAGAAAACAATAGCTAGAAACACAATAATGTATACCATATTCTCTCAAATCATCCTCTCATAGAAGGGCATGGCAAGGTTTTTCCCCAATATTTGATGAAGCTCAGGAGTAGCCATTAGAGGACTGCTATTGAAAATTATAAAGGTCGTTGAGGTAAAGTATATGAGAAGGTTTTAAGGTTCTCATCTCTAGTGGATGGCAAATTTGCTAGAACCATTTACTTTGAGAGTTTAGAATTCTATCATATCGTAAGAGTGTGGAACAATTAGATGAATCATATAGCAAATGAGGCTTCCAAACACATTCTGGAAATGCTAAAAGGGGGTGGGGTTTGGCTGCAATCAATTGGCCAAGCTAATACAACTAGAATTGCAGTTATAGTTGGACTTGAGATCTTTCTTCTTAGGGTTTTTGAAGAAGATTACTAGATCAACCACCATCTAAATCTTACTAATCCTGCCACAAATATATTGGCAATGAAAGGACAGAAGCATCCCCATTTCAATCCTATCAATTCTGCCAGGAATATATTTACAATCAACATAGAGTAGGTTGCATATTCAATAAGTAATTTAACTCAAAAATAGTTTTAAAGTGAACAATCATCATGCAGCATAAAAAGTGAATATATTTTTATTGTCTGTTGCCATCCCATGTCCAGATGATGTCTTTGAGGCTAGGCTTTAGATCTTGACTGTAGAACTTACTGTATTACAGTGAATCCCCTCTGGGCTTCTAAAGCTCCACCATGAAGAGCGAGGGTGTGACTTCGAAAATCACGGTGTCAATAGACAAATACCCCTTCTGCCCCTGCTTTGTCCCCTGCAACTTCACCTTAAATTCCTTAGAATTCTTGACACTGAACTGAGAAAGACTTGCAAGAAACTGAACCGAGAAAGATTTGCAATCTCCTCCAGCTTTGACATTAACCCTCTTCTATTTATTGGGTGTGTAGAATTTCTGAACCTAGACCTTGCTCTCTGACATGCACTTCATTCTAGGGGTACAGAGTGCTTCTACTGATGCTCTGCCTTTGCTCTTTGCGGGATTTGTGCTAGAGCTAGGCGATCCACGACCTGTACAATCTGCAAACTCATCTCCTCTTACAACATTCTTTGTATATGCCCAATATTAATATATACACAACAGAGAATGCATAATTGATAGTGTGCGATGCGTCTAGGGCACCACGGATTTGGTGTAGATTGAGAGATTAAGGGCTTGCTTCGACTATACATATGCGCCTACTGTCTACAACGAATTTGTAACTACCGTCCAGAATGAATTTGTAACTATTTTCTCATGATCAGACCCTTGCGCCTTTTTTATTCGTCTAACATACCATCATAGGGCGCACAAAAGTTACAAGTGGACAAGAGAAGGAGTTGATTTCAAAGAAAAATGCATTACAATATAATTAAAAAATTTCTTTATATTTAAAATTCATAAATAAACTTAACTCCTATATAAACATTTAATCTTAGAAATATTGTAATCTTTAAAAGTAAAAATAAAATTAATAAGGATACAACAATTGAAGAGCTGAATGGCGAATGGAGAATGGAGAATGGCGAACCAGTGAATGGCGAACCTCGGGGTAGCACTCCAGGGAAGACCATGGTGCTCCACCTGCCCGGGTAAGTCCACTCGTTTTTGGACCCTCCTCCCCCCACTTCCTTTTTGCCCCGTGGACATATGCCTGGATTCATGCCATCCCTATCTCATATCATGGTCCTCCATGCTGGACTACCTTCATGGAACTCCAAGCATAAGGAACAGGCTGCATGAGCTTCCCGTGGCTTAATCCTCTTCATGCAATCCCACAGCTGTCGCTCCAACAGCTCACCCTTCTGGCTACATAAACCCATCTACTTGACGATGTCTTGTTTCCTCCCTTCGGCCTTGTGACACTGCTGCAGATGCATATCACCTCTCAGAACTCTCTGATTTACTCCCCCCCAGTCAATACCACGGCCCCTCGGCCTTACACGGATCTACTTCCATTGTCCTCTCCGATTCCATGCCTGTGGCTCTTCCCTCGGATGCGACTACTCTAGGTATGTTCTTACGCCACTCTCGGGGTTTTTTTTACACATTGTCTGGTTATATTTTTTCACGTTAATTATTTTCTGTTTTACTGATTAGTGAAAGTTTTATCCATTCGACCTCCTTTACCATTCTCCATTTGCTCTGTATATGTTATGTATGCGGGGTTTTTCTGAAAATTTATGACCGCGATGGGAAGGGATTTTTTTTCATTTCTGCAAAACGCCTTTCAGTTATACAAACCCTGCATGGATATGCGCATACGCATCTGCTCCTGGTGGTGTTCTTTTTCCTGCTTCGTTTGCTGTTGCGACTTTTGTCAAGAATCTGCATCTTCTTAGAAGCTCCTCGGCCCTGGTTTTTCCTCTGCTGTTTTTTTTTCCCGTCCCATAATCTCCGGCTGTTTTTTCCGGCTCCGAGCACTTCTCTGCCATGCTGGCTCTTTCGGCTTCCCTCTTTCATTAAATTCCTTGACTGCATTGGGATATGATGAGATTTTTTACCCTGTCTCTTGGGCATCTCGCTGTCCATATATAGTTTTTTATTTCTCCTGAAGGCCTCCGACGGCGGTGTCTATTTATGCTTTCAGCTACTTCTCTTATGCGTTTTGTCAATATGGTACTATATCTCCTCTTTTAGGTCGGCCTATGTTCTCTCTCCGCCATCCCGAGGATTATTCGGCTGACTCTTTTACCTGCCTACTGATTCTGGACTCATCTTCTCTGGCTTTTCTTGCTGGCGCCATTCATTCCCCGACAGGCCACTCTTGTCAGTCCACTCTTTATCTGCCGTGTCATCTCTTTTCCATTATGGACTCGGCGTCCGAATCATCTGCCACGGAGGCAATGATCCGGGCTGCCATTCAGGCTGAGGAGGCCCATGCACGAACCCAGCCAGACTCTCTTGTTCGTTCCTCCTTGGCCTGCGTATCTCTCCACCCTTCTTTTCATCAGTCTTCTCGGACGTCAGGCCAGGACTCTCATTTGCCTCCCTCTCCTCCTGCACGGCCCTCTTCTTACAATAAATCTCGCGCTCCGGCTAAATCATCTGCTCCTCCGTCGGCTATCCACATTGACACCCCTCACCTCACTGAGCGCATTGCGAACTTACAAAAATTTGCGCTCATAGGACGCTGGTACTTCCCTTGCATGGAAGAATCTGTCATGCGTAAATGGATCGCGGAACGCTGGAAGCCGATTATTGGTTACTCGCCCATAATCTCTCATCTTATGAAAGAGTGGTTCTGTTTCCACTTCATTGATGTTGATGACGTGGATGCCATTCTCCGTGTTCCCTGGGTGCAAGATAGAAGTTTCCTTGCTCTCCACCGCTGGTTCATTGGATTCGACCCACTCAAAAACACTCCCTCTCATAATCTCATATGGGTCAAGATTCCAAATCTCCCCTTGGAGATGTGGTCCAAGGAAGTTCTTGAAATTATCGGGAATTCCATTAGACGCTTTGTCTATGTGGATCCGTGGTGCATTGGTGAGCGCGACAAGAGAATTGCTTGGATTCTCATAGAACGTACATACCGGGGCGGTTATCCTGAACAGGTTGACATCTCGTGGTGTGGTCGACGCATATCTCAGAGGCTGGATTTCTGGGGCGTCCCATTTAGATGTGCTGCGTGCCATAAGACAGGCCATCTAATTGATCTGTGCCCCCGCAAAGATATTCGGCGTCGTCGGTTCCAATCTGCTGTACAAATGTCACGGTGTCCCCCCCCTCACTCGGGCCTCCCCCAGGCTCCCCCATCCAATGATCCCGACCCTCCTCTTTCGGCATCTCCGCGCCACTCATCCCCCTCGCGCCCTCCCTCTATTCCCCTCGCACCCATCCCGGAGCCGACCGTCATACCTCCCATTCGACCTCCATCTCCCATCCAATTTGGGGACCTTGACAATGGATCCTTCCCCATCTTCATATCATCCACTCCTCCCCCGTCTTCTTCTCCTACCTGCTCGAATAGGGGGAAGGAACCCATCACCGCCACCCCTGTCCTCAGCCCCTCATCATCGCCTAATAATCTCTTCGACAGTGACATTGACCTGCTCCTACACCATAAATCCACTGAGTTGGAGCCTCTCACGATCCATAAGCCTTTCCAACAGATCCCCCCCTCTATCAGCCCAGCTTCGGGTCGGAACATTACAGTAAGGAAGACGTCTCGTGGTGGATCCAGACACTTCCGTGGGCGTCCAAAATTATCAGACTCCAGTATCCGATCACTATCTCTGGTCGATATTCCAATCATTGATATGTCACTCACTCAGACTCAGCCTCTTAGAGCAGATGCGGCTGGCCCATCTGCGCCATGACGGACATCGTCTCTATGAATATACGCCGGCTGGGGGCAGGGCCCAAATATCTTGCTTTGAAGCACCTCTTCTACTCTGTCCGACCAAAAATCATTCTCATACAAGAATCCATGCATGATTGTCAATCTTCTCTCTCATACTTCAGAAGGATGTTCCCATCTTGGCATATTTCGGCAATTGGCGCTAGTGGCCTCTCCGGCGGCCTTGTTGCTTTATGGAATCCCATATGGATTAAAGCCTCTGCTTACAAATGCTTTGCAGGTATTCTTCTCAATGCATCCTTCCGGGGGCATCAATCTACTGTCAACATCCTCAATGTCTACGCGCCATATTCACACAGACTACCTTTCTGGGACCGTTTTTTCTCATCAGACCTATGTGAGATCCCTCAATTGATGCTGGTTGGTGACATGAACTTCACCCTCGGTCCGGACGAGGTTTGGGGAGCTGGCAGGCAAATGGATCCCATTTCTGATTTCATCAGGGACCGTCTCCTTCAATGGAACCTCATCGATATTCCACCTTCCAAATCTTCCCACACCTGGGAAAATGGTCGCTCGGGCGATTCATACATTGCAAAGCGCCTGGATCGAGTCATTATGCAGGCTGACATTATTAACTCTTTCGGCCATCCTTCTCTATCCATCGGCCTCGACTCCATTTCTGATCATCGCCCTATTTTCCTTCAATGGCGACAGAAATTTTTCCAGCAGCATTTCCCTTTCAAGTTTGACCATTCTTTTCTGGAGAATCCGGCTTTCTCCAATATGGTATCCTCGGCATGGCAGGACTCGGTCAATGATGACCCCTCTTCATCGTTCCATGCCCGCATGACTCTCTTGCGCTCAAAGGTCAAAACATGGCAGACTGATGAAAAACGGAAAAACAGGCATGAACTTTTATTTATTCAACAGGAGATTGAATGCATCCACAATAGCCATGACCCCAACTCCATGACATTCCAGATGAGAATGCTGTTATCAGATCTTTCCCGCAGGAAAATCCACCTCTTAAATTTGGAGGAGTCCTCTTGGCAATTAAAGAGTCGGATTTCATGGCTGCGCTTAGGTGACCGGAACACAAAATTTTTTCAGCGATATGCAAACCACCGAAGACAGACCAACGCTATATGGAGGATCAGCGATGGACATGGCGGTTTTTTACACACACATCAGGACATTTCTAAAGCGGCCTTTAATCACTTCAAAGCTCAATACAGCAGGGGAAGAGGCGCCGACATCCATGACATATTATGGGGGATTGAGGTATATCCTATTATGTTTGACGACTCATGTAATGATTCTATCTTCCAACCAGTCATGGAGGATGAACTACTTAAGGTCCTTAAAGCATTCAACAAGGACAAATGTCCTGGGCCGGACGGATGGTCCATTGAGTTCTTTCTGTGTTTTTTCGAGCTTCTTAAACACGATCTCCTGCAAATGATTGAGGACTCCAGGACCACGGGCCATATTCATCCACATATATCATCAACGCTGATCGCCCTCATCCCCAAGAAGCCAGACGCGGAAACTTTCTCTGATTACCGGCCAATTTCCCTTTGCAATATATCCTTCAAGATCATTTCGAAGATAATTGCTGAACGTATAAAAGGTATTCTGGCTATCCATCTGACCAGCGATCAACATGCATTCCTCAAGGGCAGGAACATCATGGACGCTGCCGCGTCTACTCAGGAATGCATTCATTCTATTTTTACTAATGATATAGAGGGGGCTATACTAAAGATTGACCTACAAAAGGCCTATGACTGTGTTGACTGGGGTTACATTCGATGTCTATTGGCTCACATTGGCATCCGGCCTGATATGATCATGTGGATCATGGCATGTATTGAACATGTCAATTATGCCATAAACATCAATGGCATCCCTACATCCTTTTTTACTGCTGAACGGGGTCTTCGACAAGGATGTCCGCTTGCTCCCATCATCTTCATACTAGTTATGAATTCACTCAGCCTACACATCAACAATGCGGTGAATGCCCACAAATGCTCTCCTATCCGCATCAGTAGGCACATATCTTTATCTCATAACTTATTCGTTGATGACATACTCATTTGTGCTATGTTACAGCTTCCATCCTGGCAATGTTTATTCGACATCATGATCAATTTCCAGAAGGCCACCGGACTTATCATTAATAAGAAAAAATCCACTCTCTACTACAAAGGTGAAAACGACGATCTGGTCAACACCATCGCCGATTTGTTTGAGGTGCAGTCTCATCCCATCCGGAACGGTATTTCCTATCTCGGCTTTCACCTCAAGCCCAGATATATACCCTCTGATTGGGAATGGCTGGTACACAGATATTACAATAAAATCGCAGCCTGGGAATACTGCACCTTGTCCATGGCCGGCAGAATCACTCTTACAGTGGCTGTATTGACTCAGCTATCGGTCTACTGGTCACATTTATATCACATACCATCAAGCATCATCCGCAGGCTCAACCAAATCTCGGCTTGTTACATCTGGGGCGGGAAATCCACTCACCAAAAGTTTCATCTTGCGAGAATGAAGGATATTTCCATCCTGAAGCAACAGGGTGGATGGGGAATCAAGGATTTAAGACTGTTTGGGCAAGCTCTGATCTGCCGCACCCTATGGAGGGGTATTTTTGGTTCATCCACATGGAGTAACATCATTCGCCAACGATACATGAAAGGAAAAGACATAATTTATTGGTATAGGAAGGGGTCAATCGGCATCAACTCTGGATCTCCCATATGGCTTAGTATGAAAAGAATTTAAGCTTTCTTCATTTCCCATATAAGATGGCGCATTCACTCAGGCAACAATATATTGATTGGAATCGACCCCCTGACAGTTGGTCACAAAGACCTGAATATTCCAGACGCACTCATATTTCAGCTCCATCGACAAGGATACTTTACATGGAATAAATTGATTAAGGAATGGAGGGGTTCAACTCCGGTATGGCTGGACAGTATCGACCTGCACCTACAGCAACCAATGGCGGATCAATGGAAATCCATCACAGAATCTATTATAATGGGAGGCATCCACCGTTTTGGAACTTCGGACCAGCTCAAATGGACAGTCAGCGGCTTCCGAAGGCCTGTCACCGTTCGGGACATTTATACACAATTATGCATCGGCAGATGCCCATATTTTCTTCCATCCTACCCGTCCATTTTCTGGAAGGCCTCATGTCTGCCCAAATTCATATATTTCTCTTGGCTCGTTTTTTATAACAAAAACCTGACATGGGAGAATCTCAGGAAGCGTTCTTGGCATGGCCCCAGCAAATGCCCTCTATGCGGCAATGACGAAGAGACCAATCTTCACTTATTCATCAAATGCACATCCTCCTCCCGGATCTGGTATGCATTGGCTCACAACTTTGGTTTTACTCTAACAGTTTTCGATTCCATCCATGCAGCTATCTTTTGGTGGAGCAGACAGAAAGGCAATAGACGCTATCTGATATTGATATACCTATGGATGGTGTGGAAATGGAGGAACGGCATCATTTTCAGGAATCATTCGGTGCCCCCAATTATCATCATTGACAGCATCATGTCCCTATGGCACTCATTATATGGTCCTCCATAATGTCTCGAATGCGCATCATGCTCTCCATCTGTTTTATTTTTGAAAAAACATATGTATTTTCTGATATATAACAGGTCACATATGCATCTATATGCTAGATATGGTTCTCATGATACACTCATTAGAGCATGTCATACACATCATATGTTTCATATATTTTCTCAATATAATATAATACATATCATGCTTTTTTTCTTCTGGAAAAAAAAATAAAATTAATAATGAAAATAAAAAAAATAAAATAATAATTATATTTATAATTATAATTAATAATTAAAAGAGCAACCAAAAAAATTTGATCTCTCACATGGTCGATCACTAGTGAAAATTTAAATGTTAAACAAAAAAAAGTGTTTGAATTTAAATGTTAAACCAAAAAAGTGTTTGAATTTTGACCAAAATTCCATTTAAGAGCAATCATAAACCCCACCTAAGTTGTTACAATCAAATCTATCCAGCTTACGGCTCTCCTTTTCTTCCAAGAATATCCCTTTCGTACCCACTCAAATTTCTTTGATGGGAGTGGTGCCGGGAATAAAGATTCATTACTCTTTTGTCTTGATAGAAATTTGTTTGTTCCATACAAATTTGTACCCCTGTGTGAACCACTTTACCCTGCAAACTTGGGTCCACACCACATACAACACAATCTATTCGATGGTAGGCATCAAAATCTATTTAATTGACTTGAGATAGAGACTTTCTTTTTACCAACTTGAGATAGAGACTTTCTTTCTACCAACTTTGTCTTTTACCAATAATGTGTAAAAACTATTATAATATTTGGAGGTTTTTAAAAAGTGTTCATTAAAATAAATTAGACATTCGCATATTTCGGAATTGTTTTGTTTTTCATAATCTAGACATTCACATTCTCGTAATTGCTTTAAATTACAAAATTATTTCTTAACTTGAATAAAAATAATGAAGATTCTTAAATCTGCTTTTTCTATTTTTAACTTGGTTTCTAAGATATTTGCAAAAATAAGATAACAATATTTTTATTTTTTATTTTTGGTATGATAAGATATTTTTATTTAAAAAAGACTTTTTGAGTTTTTCATTTAAAAATTTCATTATAAATAAATGAAAAAATTGAAAGAGTATTAAAATATTTAAGGATCAAACTCTAAAGTTAAACTATTTTTTTACTAAAAGATTATAAGATGAAGAATAAAGAGAAAACACACTTCATTACTTGTGAAAATGTGTTATACATAAACCTAATTTATAAGAATAATATAGGCTTTTAGCGATAGCTAGAAGATAAGACCGATGACTTAGTAGATAAGGATAACACAGACAACACAGCTGATAAGATCGCTATGTAAGCATACCAGTTACAAGACTCTTTTATTGGAACTCTAACACCTCCTATAAGTGAACATAGGGAGGGAAACAAATAAAGAAAAAAGAACACAAAGAATGGGTCCTCACAACTAGGCCTTTTTAGATACGCATGTACAACTTTTTGTAAGAGAGAAGGAAAGAAAGAAAGTAAATAAATGTAGAGATGAAGGAAGGAGGACTCAAGATGACCCCTGAAGGATAACTTCCTTCAGTCCAAGTGTCTGTCATAACTAAAGAAACCTTGGTGATGCCAAGGACTTTGTAAAAATATCTGCTATTTGTTCTTTAGTAGGTACATATTCCAGGTTGAGAACGCCATCTTGAATAAGTTCACAAATGAAGTGAATATGGATCTCAATGTGTTTTGTTCATTGATGCTCCACGTGATTTCTAGAAATTTGTATTGCATTCTGATTATCACACCACAAAAGAGTAGGTTAATCCTGCTAAATACCAAACTCAAGCAATAATTGTCGCAGTCAAATAACTTCTTGACTTGTGAGAACTCCAACTTGATACTCAATTTCTACTATAGATAATGAAATTGTTGATTGTTTCTTGCAAGACCAAGAAATAAGAGCAAAACCAAGACAGAAAACAAATCCAGAAGTGTATTTTTGATCATCCACTGATCTAAATTGGTAAGAATTAGTGAAACCCACAAGCTCAAAAGAGAAAACAATGTACGAAATGCCAAAATTGGAAGTTCCTTGAATATATATGAGAATATGCTTCAGTGCTTTCAAGTGACTCCGATGAGGATCCTAAGCGAATCTAGAAATCAACCCAATTGCATAGGTAATGTCAGGTTGGGTATGTGTCAAATATAGTAGACTACCAATGAGTTGGTTATACAATGTAGGATCCACCTAGGGAGTGGTGCAACTGACAATAAGAGCAACACTAGAATGAAAAGGAGTAGGTGTAGGCTTACAATTATCCATGCCAAAACGTTGTAAATAAAGAGCATATATTTGTTGGAATATGGTGATTTCTTTTGAAGATTGGTGAACTTGAAAGCCACGAAATTAGTCTATTAGACCAATATTCATCATATGAAATTGTCCCATCAATGATTCCTTAACATTTTGAATCATAGATGAAGGACTCCCTGTGAGGATAAAATTGTAATTCCCCACTCCACATTTACCGGCTTTTACAAGCCCTCTAGGTAAATGTGAAGCAAAGTGCCACTTTGACATGACCTATCCTACTAGCTCTAGTTAAGGAAGTGGGGCCTATAAATGAGACTTATTGACCACAAATTGACATCCTACAGGGATTACAAGACACTCAAGGGCCAAAGAACCACCCCAGGTGACCAAACAATGAATTGGATTTCTTTTTCAATGACTCAGGGCCACAACTGCATGCACAAGCTTGCAAGGGTGTGGTTATGACCCTCCAATTGCATGCCCAAGCTTTTAAGGGTGTGGTTATGACCCTCCAACTACATGCACAAGCCTACTAGATTGTGGTTATAGCCCCAAATCCTCAGTTTAGAGGGTACGGTCCCAAGATCTAAGCATAATTCCAAGACAACCTCTAAACCACCACCCAAAACTTCTTGAGACTTCCCAAAATGATAAAGGACTCAATGAAAATGTTATTCATACAAAACTTGAACAAGAACTTGACATATCCAAGCCTAACCATGACATACATTTCGTTAAATATATGGTGAACATGTAAACTATAGGTCATGAATGTGTATATGATCATAGGAGTTTGAAACTTATCTCATAAACACCAAGAAGATCTAATTCCCTCTCATAATAGTTGCAATAACACTTGTTATGATTCAGATTTAAACAGGAACACAACCAATTATAGGTATAACCATAAATACAAAGATGCAACAGAAATAACACATCATATCATTAATATCAAATACTAAAATATGCTTACAAACAGAATGGAAATAAGACTAGCTTGAGCGATGGTAGGTTATATCTAAGAAGAGATGTGGCAACTACATGCCTCTCAATTGTGTTACAATGAGGCTTGAAGGCCTATTTATTATTGAGAAACAATGGAAAACCCTGAACATCCAAAAACCTAACCCCAGGAGATGAAACACCAAACTATGGGCCCCGTTGGGGTAAGTTGGTACATCAGCTTCCCAGGGTCGTAACTTTGGTATACGATATTCGTTTGACACACATGGTACCTCATTAGAAATATCTATTTGAGGATTACAACTACTGACAGTGAATACCAACTTAAACAATCATTTGAAATGCCAGTGGTTTTCCCAAAAAATGTCATTTTGGGCCTCAAAACAGCTCTAGAAGTCCAAGACCCGAAAAAAACTAGTCTTGTGCTACAATTAAGGAAACTAAAAAACTAAAGGAAACAATGGTGGGGGTCCAAGTGGAATAGGAAGATGGCCACCAATATCCACCTGGATCATTCCTTCCCCCTTAGGAAGAAATGGTCCCCATTGCGTTGAGTTCCTCCATGAGATGAGGAAACTTCTGCTGAAATTGGTACCTGGTGAGCCACTTGCGCTGGTGAAGGAGTTGGCCTACTTTGGCAACTTGATAAAGTTGGATCCTTTGTTGTCAGGTGTTCTTGATCTGTGTGTCCATGATCTGATCATTTGTGTCTTGTTCCATGCAGACTGGGTTTAACTTTGTTGGTGTGAATTGCTCTGCAATGTCGGATGTGTCCAACAATGGTGGAAAGTAGGGCTAAAGGCTGTCCACATTGAACATTAGGTGAAGACCAAGGAATGGTGGAATATTGAGCTCGAAGGCATTGTCGCCTGTTGCCTTGGTGATGGTGTATGGCCCATATCGGAGTGGGCAAAGCTTGCAGTGGGACCTAGCGAGGCGCTCTTTTTGCAAATGTAACCAAACATTATCGCCCACCTAGAACTTGTGTGGACCCCGATGTTGATCATGCCACTGGTTGTACTTAGCATTGGCTTTGTCCAAGATTTCATGGACCTATTGGAGGATATGCTGAATGTTATTAATGAAGTTGTTTGCCTTGTTAGCTTTGGACTGGACATGAGCCGAATCTGCCTGAGTAGTTGTAAATGGTATGGCCACATCAATGGGACATAGTGGCTGGAATCCCAGGCCCACATGAAAAGGGCTGTGGCTAGTCAAATTGTGGAGAACCTGGTTATAGATGTGCTGGACATAAGGGAGGTTCTAATCCCATGTGCGTGGATGCTTTGAGTTGTACATGCACAAAATGTGTATGATCATCTTATTGAAGACCTCTATCTGGCCATCAGTTTGGGGATGGAAAGTTGTGGACTTACTGAGATTAGTGTCCAACATCAACCAGAGACTGGACCAAAATGTACAGAGGAACCTGTTGTCTCGATTTGAGATGATAGACTGTGGGATCCCAAAGTTTACCCACACTCGTTTAATGAAGAGTTTAGCAGTGGCTTCTGTTGTGAAATTCTTTTTGCAGTCCGCCATAATGGCCATCTTGAAGAATCCGTCAACGACCAAAAAAACATTGGCGTTGCCATGCTTAGTAGAAGGAAGGCCCAACATGTAATCCATAGAGATGGATTCCCAAGGTCAACTAGGGGTAGGAAACAGAGTATATAGGCCATGATTCTTAATGGTTGGTTTGGAGATGGCATAGGTAGTGCAGGATCTGATGTACTTTCCGACATCCTGTCAAAGATTCGGCTAGTAGAAATACTTTTGTAGTACTGCCACTGTTTTCTCGATCCTGAAATGTCCAGCAACCCAACTGTAGTGCACTTCCCAAATCATCTTGGCACTCTCGCTTAAAGTAACAAAAATGTGTCCAAGGTGGCATAATAGTTCATCCTGGAGGTGAAAATCTGGCACTTGCTGATACTCCAAAAGCGTATGGTATGTGTGGTCGAATTTTGGGTCGCTGTGGCCAATCAGAGGTCCCGTGCCCACAAGAGTTGAACATGGTGGTTAATGTCATGATCAGGGGTCGGTTGAGGCAGTCTACAACATTATTGGTGCTTCCCTTCTTGTACTTTATATTCAAATGGAACTGTTGCAAGTATGTGGACCACTTCTGATGGCGTTCATTATGCAACTTCCCTTGCATTTGTATGAACTACAGGGGTCAGTGGTCTATGTGGATGACCATTTCCTTCCCCAACATGTAATGCTTCCATTGTCGGTAGGCCTGCACAATGGAGTACATCTCTTTGTCATAAGTGGGATACTTCCAAACTATGTCTGAAAGTGTCTCCCAATGATATGCCACTGGATGGCCTTGTTGAGTAAGGATTGCCTCAACAGCATAGTTAGAGGCATCTGTCTTGATCTGAAATGGTTGTTGCAAGTCTAGTAATGTGAGCATTCGTGCAGAGGAGAGGCAATGTTTCAACTCTGCGAATGCCTTCTGTTGACTTTCACTCCTCCCCTGGTGACTTGACTCAAGGGCCAAGTGATATGAAAGAACCCCAACATAAACTTGCAGTAAAAATTAGCAAGACCTAGAAAGTTGTGGAGCTCTGTCAGAGTGGTTGGGCCTGGCCAATCCCAAATGACTTGGATCTTGGTTGGATCCACATGCACCCCCCTTTCATTAATAATGTATCCCAGATACTAAACCTATGTCATGCCAAAAGTTCATTTCTCCAAATTTGCACACATCTTGTGTTGTCGCAGTGTTTGGAGAACCTGTCGAATGGGGTGGAGTTGCTCTTCCCAACTCTGAATGAAGATCAAGATGTCATCCAAGATACCACTACAAATGAGTTGGTGAATGGCCGCAATATGTCATCCATCAACCTCATGAAGGTTGCAAGATATTTCGTCAACCTGAAAGGCATAACTCGCCACTCAAAAAGGCCCTCCTTGGCTTTGAAGCTAGTCTTCCACACATTAGAGGGTTCGATTGGTACTTGGTGTATCCAGACTTCAAGTCCATATTGTTGAAATATTTTTCCCCTTGAGTTGGTACACAAGGTCATCAATCTGTGGGATTGGTTACATACTCTAGAAAATGATATTTTTTAGCACTCGATAGTCAATATAGAGTCTCCAGGTCCCATCCTTGTTTTGTACCAATGTGATCGGGCTCCCACAGGGTGATGAACTCAGCCGGATGTGACCTTTATGCAGTAGACCCTGATTCTTCCTCTGATTTCATCATTCTCCAGAAAAGAGTGCTGATAGATGGGTCCATTGGGAAACGATGCACCTGGGGTCAAATTGATGGAATGCTTGACTTGACAGTGCAGAGGCACCCCTATGGGGGACATGAATATGTCCTCATACTCCTCCACAAACTTGTCCATCTATTGTTGTCATGCGGAGGGGCCCTATTTGGAGGTCGTGGCCACCATCTTCTTCTTTCCTTGAGGGCGTATCATCAGGAAAACAAATTTCCTAGTTTTGGAAATGAGCTTACTGCATTGTTTCACAGTAACCAAAGAGATGGTAGTAGGCGTGCTACCTTTGGTATCCTATACAACCTATTTCCAAAAGTAACAATAATAGAGTGATACCTTGACTCATACACAACATGTAGCTTCCACAAGTATGGTTTGCCTAATAATACATCACAAACATCAAGAGGAACAACGTCACATAATACCTCATTTATGAAGGGCTTGATGCTATATGGAAGGTGAAACTACTGGCTGACGCAAAGATCCCGTCCTTGGTGAAGCTACCTGATGGTGTATGGTTGTGGGTGTGCTATGGTCGGTAAGACCAGCCGCTCACGACCTCTACTAAAATGAGGCTCTTTCAGCTCTTACTGTTGACAATGAACTACAGCGGGGAACCCTTTACCCACACCTAGGGTGGAAGAGGCGCTCCTCCTCCTCTGGACCTTCAGGTTCCTCTTTCTAGATATTTGTGGTGGAAATTGTGGCATTGGGTTTTGCATCAATAATATGCTTCCCTTTTTCATTTCCCTTGTCGGGTTTTGACTCAGGTTTAGAACATGCATCTAATTCAGAAGCCTTCAGCTCGGCCACCAGTGATTGGTTTGCCCGAAACTTACTTGTGTTGTGAGTGGAGCTCTTATGGAACTCGTACCACTTTCCCATGTCCTTCTTCGGCTTCACAGTGTTGTTATTTGCTTGTGCCTTTGGTAGGTTTTCCTGGGTCACCCCGCCTTGGGTTTGTCCTTTATTTGGTGGTTTGGGGGTGCCTTTTCCTTTCTTTGGATTTGCAAATCCAAAGTCTCGCTTTTTCTATTTAATCTTTTGCTCGATCTTGACAACATATCTGTAAGCCATGCCAAGTGGGAGATTTCCAGGAACTCCATCTCATCCTGGATGTACTTGTGTAGGTAGTCATGGTACTTGAGTAAAAAATGTTTCTCAGAATCCTTGATACCCAACTTTGTGCAAAGGGCATGAAAAACATTGGTAAACTCTTGTATGTCTTGGTCCCTTCCCTACCACATCGTGGTCCACTTTATGTATTTATCCTCATAGCTCTTGACAAGGTAGTACTGCTCCTTGATGGCATCCTGAAATGAATTCCAAGTGGGTGCAGCTGAAAATAGTGAAGGCACATTTTCATCCATTTGCTCACAGTAGGTTTCCCACCAGTCCTTGACATGGGGGCCGACTTTGAGAAGAGCAAACGTAATATTTTCTTGGCTAGAAAATCATGAACAAAAAAATATCCTTCTAGTAGATTTAACCATTTAACTATGGCTTTTGCATCTATTTAAACCTCAAATATTGGAATGTAAAATTTTACTTGTGCCTTAAAAGGACTAGTGCCTCCAAAGTGCCTGCAGGATGTGGATGCGCTGCCGGTGGGAAACTATTGAAGGATCTGAGCAAAGTCATCTATCATTGTGTTCTTTGTTTCTCGAGGGCCTGCTTGAGAAACATTTTGAAAGGATCTCCTGCCCCCTCATATTTCCTTTCTTCCCCCATGAGTGACCATCGGGGTTTTCGAGGCTGATATTGCAAAGGTTCAACCAGATCAAGCCCTAACTCCTTATACCCCGATCTCGTTGGGGACATGCAAGGAAAAATAGAGAAAGAGCAGACTACTCTAATACCACTGATCCATATTTAAACAGGAACACCACAAATTACAGATATAACCATAAATATAGAGATGTAGAAGAAATACCACTTTATTTCATTAATATCAAATATTGAAATATGCTTACAAACATAATGGAAATAAGACTAGCTCGGACGATGATAGCTTATATCTAAGAAGAGATGTGGCAAATACATGCCTCTCAACTGTGTTATAATGAGGCTTGAAGGCCTATTTATTATTGAGAAACAATGGAAAACCATAAACATCCAAAAACCTAACCCTAGGAGATGAAACGCCAAAATATGGGTTCCGTTGGTGTAAGTTGGTACATCAACTTCCCAGGGTCGTAACTTTGGCATACAATCTCCGTTTGACACACATGGTACCTTGCTAGAAATATCTATCTGAGGATTAAAACTGCTGATAGTGAATACTGAGTTAAGGACACATATTCATTTCCAGTGGTCTTCCCAAAAAACATCGTTTAGGGCCTCAAAATAGCTCTGGAAGTTTAGGACCCGAAGAAAAACTACCAAAATAGTAAATTGTGCTACAATTAAGGAAACTAAACAATTGAAAGAAACAATGGTGGGGGTCCAAGTGGAATAGGCGGGTGGCCACCAATATCCACCTAGGTCATGTTAGCCCATGCATTCATTAACCATCAAATACTTATCAGATCCTAAAAAAGTCATAGCCAAAGCACATTACAAATCCATGCTTATAACCAAGATATAAATGCATTATTAACCATGACATAACAACCATAAAATCACCATAATAACAAGTACAATTTCTCATAGATTACAATAGGAAAATAACTCTTATTAATTTATACAAAAGCCAACCAAGTCATGGATTTCCACATACCACTTGACCATAGATTGGGTTGAGCCAAATATTTATTTCAGCCAATCACCCCTCTACCATATTATAAGCATGAATGTGAGATCTGAATACGTAAAAAACTAAGGCTTACCGAAGATTAAACCACCTCCACCCTCAAGATATCACGATCCCACCAAAACCGCTCAAGAGATCACAAAACCTAAAACAAGTTTGGATGCCTCAGAGTTTCTTCAACATTACCTTGATGAATTTTCCTGTCTCCACCCACTTGTCAAGGGCTTCCTAGAGATTAAACCACCTCCACCCCCAACCCTTAGGAATTTCCTGAGACCACCTCACCCATTTCCAAAACATTATGGCAATCTAAATCTCAACCAAAAAAGAATCCCATCACACCATGGCTATGTAGAAATGGCAAGGTAAGGGTATCAAACTAGAGAAAACCCATGCCAATTACAAAAAATGAACCAATTGAACAAATGCATGTACCATGCATTGACACTTCAGCTAGGAAATCACACATGCAACTTGCTACCTACAAAGTCCTCCTACTGAAGCTTCTTGATCCAACCTTCCTTGTTTGTCCTTTTCTTTCATTGTCCTTCCTTTTCCTTCCTTTGTTTTCTTTCTTTCTTTCTCCTCTTAGTGCTCTTCTTTGAAACTATTTCCAAAGAAAATTTGACAAAAAATTGTGAACTGGTCCTCATAAGCCTTTTTATCATTGAGGCCTTTATTTTATTCATTTTCCTCTATTTTCCCTTCAATTTTACTCCTCATGCAAACCTATGACACTTCATCTCCCTTTTCTCCTATTTTCCTTTATTTTTCATCAATGCATGTCAATTAATGCCTCTTTGCCTTTTCCAATGCCTTTGCCAATTTCCTTAGCCATAATAAACCGAAGTGACACCCACTAGGATTTTTTTCCCAACATTCATCTTGGAATACATGTCCTATGACCTTGGTATTATTGTTTTTCCTTATTAACTTTATTACATGAACTTTTAACCCTGGGTTTTTATACAAATCATGCTCGTATAGAACTAGAATCAATCAATTAGATCCTAGTCTCTTAGTGTAGATTGTCAGATTAGAGTGACAATGATTGAACCTTGAAGAAAGTAGAAAGTTATCCATGATCTCATGCCAAGCTCTAGGAGCTTGTTTGAGACCATACAAATATCACCTAAGCTTGTAGACAAGTGAAGGGTCATGCACAAAACTAGTATGTTGATCCATGTAAATCTCCTCATGTAGATCACCATGCAGAAATGTACTCTTTACATCCTTATGGTAAAATACCTAGCCTTGGGAGGTTACGAGAGAAAGCACAATATGTATAGAATCCATCTTGGCAAGAAGAGAGAAAGTCTCAAAATACTCAATTCCTTCAACCGGTGAAAATCCCTTAGCCACAAGACGTGCCTTATGTTTGTCTATAGATCTATCTGCTACATATTTGGTTTTGTAGACCCACTTGAAACAGATTAACTTATGTCCCTTTGGAAGAGGATCAAGATCCCAAGTATGATTCTTCATCAAAGAAGAATACTCTTTTGTCATGGCAACTTCCCACTCAGGTTTTCAAACAACATCAAAAAATTGTTGTGGATCGCTTGAAATGGCATGACTCAAAAGAGAGATTCCTCTATATTGTGGTTTATTTGAGGCTAGATAAATGAAATCAACCGCATGATAGCCAAATCTATTAGGATTATTTTTCTTGCGAAGAATCCTCCTCAAGGAATTTTCTAAATCGGGTTGTTCCTATACAGTTTCTCTAAGTGTTGATGGTAGAGTTTCTTTTGGCTGAGGAACTTCAGTAGAACTTTCTTCTTCTACTAGATCTACAAATGCATCACAATTATTAGAGCCATAATCAATAATTGAGGATGAGGTAGAATGGGAAGAGGATGATCCTAGATTGTTATTTTGATCAAAATGAACATCTCTTTAGAACAAAACTTTCTTAAAGGAAGGATCAAATAACCGATAAGATTTAATGTCCTCACAATAACCAAAAAATATCAATTATGAGTTTTATTTTCAATGGCTTTGTGATTTTCATCTATAATTAACACCCAAGAAGGACTTCCAAATACCCTGAAAGAGGGGACATCAGTTTTCTCAAGTGTCTAAGCTTCAATTGAAATCATATTTTGAACTTCCTTATGAGTCATCCTATTTTGAATGTAATTAGCACAATTAACCGCCTTAGCCCAAAAGGTAGGTCCTAATTTCTTGGACTGAATCATGTAATTAGCCATTTCCTTAAGTGTTTTGTTCTTTCTTTTAACTACACCATTTTGTTGATGGGTGTAGGGAACATAATGATGATGAATAATTCCATGGTATTTGCAAAAAATTTGAAATTCCTTGCTAACGTATTCCCCCCAATTATCTGTGTGTAGTTTTTTAATGAAGCATGAAGATTGTTTCTCAACAAGATCCTTAAATGTCTTGAAGTTTTCAAAGACTTCACTCTTGTACTTGAGAAAATACACCCAAGAGTAACATGAAAAATCATCAATAAAAGTTAATGCATATTTGGTCCCTAAAAAAGGAGTTGAAAATGTCATTAGATCACTATATACCAACCCAAGAGGTCCTTTTTCCCTTGAGGTTTTCCGTTTAGGTAATGGATCTTGGTGTTGTTTTCCAAGAGCGCAACCTGTACATAGTACATCAATACATGAAACCTTTGGAATACCTAAAACCAAATTTTGAGTGGACATATGTTGCAGATATCTATAATATAGATGCCCAAATATTTCATGTCAAATTTTACTCAAATGAACCAACAAAATCTATAAAAGAAGACGCAGAGGAAGGCTGGAAGTATACAAACTTATATAATTTGGAGGCATGATCAACCTCTCCAATAGAAAAAAGAACTGTGGGAACATGTAGTTATCTAATAACTACTTGATTTGGAGAAAAAATTATTGTTTTCCCATCACCAGAATGACAGATCTCATAAATGGACAATAAATTAAAAAAAAAAATCAAGAAATAGAGGACATTGTTAATGCACCCATTGGCCATCTATACAAATATTTATCCCAAAACTTCAAGTTGCTTAGAGTCACCAACTGCAATTTGTAAAATATTTCCATGAGATGTAAAAGGAAGCAAGTCATAACAAGGAGTCATATGATGTGATGCCCTTGAATCAAGCATCTAATTATATGTACATTTATGTACATTTATGTATGTCTTGGCTTGATAAATCATGTACTTTTCCTATTGAATGATTGTGCTTCCTCATGGCGTCTTATAAGACATCCAAATTTTTCCAACACCTTGCTGCAATATGCCCTTCTTTTCCACAAAAAGTACAAGATTCATTTTTTTTGGTCTTCTTCTTTTCTTGTTTTTTCTTTGTCTTTGAGGAGGATACTTCATTCTTAGAAACTGGATGGGTAGACTTAGTATTTTTCTTAGGCTTGGAGGAAGGCTCACGAGCTTGTGCAAAATATTTCTTTTGTTAAGATCAAGATTTCTACTGACCTTTAGAGTTATGAGCCACCAAATCTTGATTTGAAGAGCTATAGAGAACATGTACTGCTTGATCTTACATTGTTCTCACATGATATGATCACAAAATATCTCAAAGTTGGTCATTTGAAATTTGTCACCAAGGGCCTCCTTTGTTGCATAGGAGGTAGATGCAAAAACATGAAAAGGACCCTTTGGTTTTGACAAGATCAAGAAAATACATTCAACATCCTTTTTCTCCTAGCCACATGCTTTTAATTGAGACAACAAAGACCTTAATTAAGCAAGATACTCCTTAATAGAGGCATGCTTAGCAGGTACTAGGGCTAATAATTTAGTTTCCAATTCTAAAGCATGTAACTCATTAACACCTCCAAATACATAGGCTAGTTTATCCCAACTTTACTATGATAAGTGTATTTTTTATAAGCATATCCTAAACAAAAGAGTGAAAAATGTGGAAGCTATTAGGAAAATGTTATTAGATAAAAAGACATGGTGACAACACATCAAACACAAGTGAGAAGGTTTATGGGTCTTTGAATAGAAGTTGATTGGGTGTCTTGTTAAGGCACATTTTTATGTTAAGGTCATCACTTCAAAACCCGTGGAAAGCCCCATGAAGATTTATGGGGCTTTGAATAGAAGGTAATTATGTGTATTTTTAAGGCACATTTTGATGTTAATATCATCAATTCAAAACCCAAGTCCCACTAGCCTAACCAAAAAAAAACATTGAGAGTGTTAATATATTTGATGTCCATGATATGTTCTAGACATGAAATAATATGATTGCTCATATTCTCCTCCTTACAAATGACATTTATTTAAATACTATGAAGGGAATTTTTTTTAACATGGTGAATTAATAACTCATTGGAGTAATCTAGAAAAGGCCTAAGATCCAACCTTCTTGTTGCCACTATAAAACTAAGAGTATATCCAATAGTTTACAAGTTATATATACTAATAAGTTATGACCTAGAAAGAATCAAGATGTATCGACCCCACCAAAGTGGACTCTATTCAAAGTGGGGCGCACTATTTTAGCCTTATCACAACATACCAACATGTCACTATATGAGAATTGAAACTAGATGGAGAGGATAACAAATGATTTTCCCAACCACGCGAGCTAAACCCACAAGGCATGGAGGAAATTGTTGATGATCAACTGTGAATTTTTTTATTTATGCATTCTTTTCATTAATATATATCCACAATTGTATGCATTATTTTCATTAATATTTTGCCGCAGTAGCCATTTTCGTTAGGGTTATGATCTTTGATGTGGTTACATGATTGGTTACTTAAGGTGTACCTCCTATGTGGAATACCATGTTTTGTTGAATATGGTATTATAGCTCATTTGAAGATCCACTCCCATTGTTGATCAAAATAATGAACCATATCATTGCATATTGCAAAATATTTCTAGGTTTTACTGTTTCTATGCCATTTTGTGCTAAGTAGACTATTCCACAGCATGAAGCAACACTTTTAGTTGGAAACACATTTTTGTTTCATTCAAAAAGTTTTATGTTTGTTTAAGAGATATTATTTTTGTTAGATTCGAAGGTATACAACTTGAATAAGAACTTTTAATTTTATTATGAGATAATACTTCATTTTTTTTTTTAATTCCTACTTTACTACTCTTCTTGGTATGCATATGCTTTCAAGAGTATGCATATGCTCTCTTGGTGAATTAGAAATAAAGTGGGAAGTTTTTATCTTTTAAACATATTTTATTTCCTCTTCACTTTATGTAAATTCAACAAATAAAAAATAGTAAGAAAATTTACATTTTATAGATAAATCAACTATAACACACCCTCTTATCTAGCTAGAGGTGGTTACTATGTTACCCAATTTTTATTGAGCAGTTAAAAGAATGGGGAAAAATATACCTTGCCTTTATTTTGTTTTCTTTACTCAATATTGACAAGTGAAAACAACATCCATTAATAAAAAAAATGACATCACCGATGATTGGATAAAACAACAATAACAGATTCAGCACTAGCAATAAAAATTATGGAAAAGATTTGATAACATATTTTGTAGCATCTATAATATATGGAAAACCAACAATAGCTAGAAGTAACAACACTCGAATGCTCAAAATCCTCAGCACATAAATCTGAAATTTTCTTCCACCAAATCAAGCCAAATCCAAGGAAGTATAGATGTTTCTCCCGGCCTAAACAATTTCTTCTAGATTACCTGCAATAGCACACATCCTGAAAGAAACATCCATACTTCTTTTGCAAACTACCTGTAACAAAAAATTCCCTAGAGAAACATCCATATTGCCTTATCCAAAATATTATGTTGATGTTGGAACTAAAATTCCTATGGAATAACTTCTATTGGAGTAAATCATGCATTCCAAAATATCACAATTAAAATGAAACTCCTAGACAATTTTGTTAATTGCTTCCAAGCTCACATACAATATTTCAACCATTAAGAGGATTAGACAATGTCCAACACTCGACAGACTCTAATAGGGACCTACAATTGGTTCAAAAGATAATAATTTTGGCAATAAAAATATTTTCCATTAATCAAGCAAATGAAAAACTCGAACGAAAAGGAACAAACAATTTTCCCAAAAGTATGTTGGGCAAGTTCAACAATGTTTGGGCATATATATATATATATATATATATAATATATATTATATTAGCTCGATCCAGATGCACCTTAAAGTATAACAATTTTCCTTCTCTACAGACAATTTTGCATCTGCCAAAACTATATGATATGAATGTTGTAAAAAATTGCGGCAGTATGAAGAATACCTCTGAGGAAAAGGTACATCATATTGTGATATTTTTCTCATTGTATCATTGATGAAAGTAACAAGATATGAATCTTTGTAATAACGACTTATCTCATAAAATTTATGGTATTGGCTTGATTGCTTTCAATGCCAAGATGATGAATGAGGACACGAAAAATTGGGAGCTCAAGATTAGCCTACCTACGAAACCTAGAAAAATATTATAATTTTTGTACCTTTAAGAGTGGCACAGAGAACTGGTAATACAATAACGTTGTTGCTTCAGAAGATCATTTTGGTTACTAGGAAAATTTGGAGAGGGATGGAAGATATCACATTGAAATAGAAATCTTGTCATTCTGAGTTCATCTATGGTACAAAAGAAACTAAATTTATATAGAAGTCCAAATATATTTTACCAACTCTACAAAAGCTCTTGTAATGATTTAAAATGAAGTATTGAATAGGATCATCCAACAAAAAAAATTGTTCATCAAAAGCTACTTAGAACATGATCACTAAAATCTAATGATATTTAGAGTAATCGGATATTTTGAATGATAAAATTACAATTTATCCAAAAAGGAAAAGTGAGGTTGCTATGAAAACAAATTTGGGAACTTGACAAGAAGAAACTTAACACACACCCCGAAAAGAAGAGAACGTAGGGTGCTAAACTATGAAAACAATATCATAAGTCCATATACACCAAGTGCTTGATAAAAAATTTGTGCATCTCGCTCTCTGTAAAACTAGACAAACATCATGGCTTGGTTATACCAAACTACTCTGAAGTTAAGTCACAAAAATGTTGCATTTCTCAAATAAGACAAAGATATTGCGGTTGAATTAGGGCTGATTTTAGGGGCGAATGTTCGCCCTTTGGCGAAATTAAGAGGTTTTAAATTTTTAGTGGGCGAATATTTTGTATCATAGTACATTTTTACAAATCACCTCAAATAGCCCACCTTATTTTAAGGGAGAGGGTAAAAAAGGTAAATTTAGCCCTTTAAATTAGGAGTTACAACCTTCCATTCGCCCATTTTCAAGAATAGGTTTTATTTAAGTGAATCCATTCGCCCATTTTCAAGAATAGGTTTTATTAAGTGAATCCTATGGGCCAAATACCATATTTGTAAAAGAGGTATGGTAAATAAATAAAACGTATTTTTATACTTACTCAAAAGGTATGGTAAATAAATAAAAATATAAATAAACTGACGCATGGTAAATAAATAAAACCTCTTTTTATATTTAGTCCATAACCCTCGTTCTATTTATGAAGGCTCAAGAAAGAGGTTTTATTTAAGTGAATCCTATGGGCCAAATACCATATTTGTAAAAGAGGTATAGTGAATTAATAAATAAATAAATAAGCGAGAGGTATGGTAAACAAATAAAACATTTTTTTTATTTACAACATAAGTCACCTTGTATTTATGAATGGTATGGTAAATTAATAAAAATATAAATAAACAAGAGGTATGGTAAACAAATAAAACACTTTTTTATTTTTTTATATTAATATCATGCAAAAA
>APFE030414602.1:114976-125966 GCA_000404065.3 Pinus taeda
GGTTTATAATAACCCATGGTATTGACCCATGGTATTCATGTGATCATAGACTATTTAAAGGGGAAATTCTATCTTAGATCCATCTTAATTCTCGGTCTACCAAGTGCTCAAGGGATAAATAGATTGCATCCCCATAAAAGTGGTAGATGTGGAGTTAAGATGGATATAGGTTGTTTTTATGATAATGAAGATATTAAATAGACTTAGGAAATTATATTGTAAAAACATCTTAAGGTGAATGGTTAAAGCATAGACATTGGACAAGTATATTTGTATACTTCTGTTTTAAACTGAAACAAATCCAGGGCTAAAAAGAATGGATTGATTGCACTAGTCATCCTTCTATAACTTTCCAACATATGCTAGAGTAAACAGATTGTAATTTGGGTAATTTTTCTAATTGCAAACGAAAACATACTTGTGTATTGGCAGGGTGGTTACGAGGTCCCTAGAAGTGGAGTAAACAGATTGTAATTTGGGTAATTTTTGTAATTGCAAACAGGAACATACTTGTGTATTGGCAGGGTGGTTATGATGTCCCTAGAAGTGATGAATTTGAATTTTTCTTGGTTTTATATATAATATTAGGTTTTTTCTCATGCTTTATGTGGATGGAACGGGTGAATTTTATCTTACACCCACTAGATTATCGATATGTAATTTAGGTAATTTTGATTTCAAAAGATATTTTAAAGAAATGCAATGATTTCATTTGTGTATTCAATAAACAAAAGATTTTATAATTGAGTAAAATATTCGCCAAGCCTCGTGAGAGATTCGCCAAAAAATTATATATACATATCATATTATTGATAAAATTGCCTTCCATTTTTCCTATATACCATGGAGATTTGCCCATTTATTATACATCTAAATTTAGGGGGGGTTTCTTAAAATTTTCCCTGAAAACATAAAACCAATAAACTTGTTATTATCAATCACAATTAATTGTTATGATAAATTTAATAATATTTTAGATATGTAGAGCCAAAAATTGGAACAATTCGAGGGAGGAATCAGTTCCAAATTGCTCCTTCATGGAACATCCTAAATGAAGGAAACTAGATCTTAGACTACTCATTTGTATAAGGTAGAATAATCTTGTGTCCAAGATCAAGGTGAAGCACAAGTAAAAATAGAATGGAATAAGAAAGAATGAGGGGAAGCATAAGTCATTAGTCCTTTTGGCATATCTCACTCATTCACACCATGTAACTATAGTGCACTATTACAGTAGATTTTCTAAACTTTAACTTTAAAATTCCATGTTGAGTAGAAAATTGTAAACCATGATAGACGATTAAACGTGATCAACGCATAGGTGAATAGATGCCCAATTACAGGGATGAAGAATTCCATAGTTCTAAAAAGGTATGTATACAATTTGACAAGTTCTTAAACAAAACAAACAAATCTACTCAAACCATTTGAAAAAATTATTATTAACCATCAATATGGTGTGCATACATGCTATAGTGCAAACCTAAAACCAAAAAAACAAGATGACTCAATTATTCACCATGATATACATGATGTAAAAATAATGTATTGAAGATCCCATAGAGCTATTCATCCAATTTGATGAGATCTATAGGAAATATTCACCAAAGCATTCATTGCAATTATCCATCCATAAGCCAATCGAGCCCTAATAATGATTTCCTAAGATTTTATTTCCAAATACATACACTTGTAGTAACACAAATAACTTTCACTCCATCTATTGAGAACAATAAGCATTGTGTATACATAAGGATGAAATTGAACCCAAACCAAATCACAATTTGCAGCAAAGAGCATAATCAATAACATAGAAAAATTGAAATTAAGTCCAACCTAATTCAAAATTTGAAGCAATGAACACACCCAACAAAATATGAGGATTAATTGATTTACTACAACATAGCGCAAGTGAAATCATATTTGGAAGCATTAAGCATATCCAACAATATGTAGGGACATAAACGAGGAATGACCTCATAATTTAAAGCAAAAAACATGCATAATAATATATACAAAGTGAAATTAAGGTTGCCCTAATTCCCATTCTGGCGAAATAAACATAACCAACAAAATATAATGATTGAAATTGAGGTTAACCCAATACACAAGTTTATTAAAGGACTGAAACTGAGGTTGACGCAATTCACGATCACTACACATAGTACTTGTTGAGCACCCATACTATATGTTGTATGTCCGAGCTATATATTCACACTATCCCTCACACAACATAGGTTATACACTGTAAATTTTTAATTCTAAGTAGCATAACTAGTGATTAAATTTCAAACATCCCCAAACAACCATAATCCACCATCCATCCAACATAATAACAGTGGCAGTAAAATCATTGCACATTTAACATGGAAGAACACATATGCCAAAAGAGAATAGGAAACTATATGAGGGACAATAAATCACCTCCCAACCTTATACAGGTTGCCATTAGACTCCTTATGTTCTTGTCACCTCGAAGCTAACTTTCAAGACTTGAGAAAAATACTTTAGGTCCAATCCATTTACCACTACTCTAGGAATTTAGAGGTTAGAGCCTCTACCCTTAATCAGTAGCATGGTCTCTAGAGGTTTAACCTCCACCTCAAATGTGTTGGCATAGTAACCCCACCCAAATGGAGAGAGTCTAGTGTTTACTCATTCCTCCCTTGATGTTCCACACGTTTACTCTACCTTGTTCAACGTATAGTGCACATAAGTAGCTCCCTTGTGCCTCTATATCCTTGTTGTAAAAAAAACACCCCTGATCTATTTTTCGAATACCTTTAACCTTTCCTCTATCTTATCTCCTACTCCATGTCACTTTATTTGATTTCCTTATTGTCTATTCGAATTCAAGCTATGCTTAGTTAGAGGCGAGTTTGGCCGAGCCCCTCTGGACTGACCAAAAGTCTCCCACCCGTCCTTTTGTATCCAGCCTTTTGTGGTGGTTGGCCTAGTCATCACAGGTCAATCAACCTTATGCCATTTGGCTTTTTTCCTCTTTTCTTGTCATTTGTCAGCCTCCAAGGCTTGTTCATGCACAAAAATATTCTCAAGACCTGGAATCAATTGCCCCTTTGTCCTACCCATTTCCCTATGTTTTTCTTTCAAATATTTACTGTATCAACAAGGGTTAAATTGGTCGGGGCTATTATCACACTAACCAAAATGGAACCCCACTATTGTTGATATTTAGAATATCTTTAAAATTTGGTTTGTTTTTATGTGTATTTATCTTGAAGTTTCTTTTAATAAAGAACAAGGATTTCTATCGTAAAGATACACTTAGATTAAAAGTTATTTTCTTTATCAATCTTGAGTTCCAATCAATTTTTAAAGTTTTTTGAAAATATTATCCAACCTTGAGTTTTCTCATTATTTTGTGCATTTGATTTAAATTATAAAATTGAATCATAATATTATTATGTAAGGCTATATTTTTCATATAATTTCAACTTATGAAATAAATAAGAATGAAGTTGTGTAAAATTAAGGAAGAGAGGAAAAAATTACTCAACAACCTCATCGTGTATGTATCACCACCCCAAATTTTCACATAGAATTCTAGTTACATTTTTTGCATTTCTTAGAAAAGGAGATCAAAAGTTCATTTTCAATGCCACTTTTTTAAACAACCTATTTTTTCTAGAAATTTATATCTAGATAATCAGTTAACTCTTGAATCCATATTATCTAGATATTTTAATATTGCGCATATGAATAATCTTTTCCCACTTGTTTTTTTAGTATTTCTCATGGAAAACTCATATAGAACACGTACTATGAAAGACAGAACTATATTAAATTACTTCGAAAAAAAGGTTCATTAATGCTAAAAATAAAGCAAAATGAGATAAAAAGAATGATGAAATAAATTAACTGAAATATAATGTTCGCTTATCATTATAATTAATCATTTAATATTATAATTATTATAATTTATTGATTTAATAATGTTACTTCATACCATTTTAATTATTTCATAATTTTTTTTTTATTATTTATTAGGTGATGCATATTCTACTTCATTCCTTTGACCTAAGTTCAGTTTTAATATATATATATATATATATATATATATATATTTTATTTAACTATTTTACATTTTGGTTTTTTTTTAATCTAGCAATATTTGTTTTTGGGAAAATATGTTTTTTTTTATTGAAAATGAATTTTTAATGCATAAATGGTTTCGACACCATAAAAAAACATTCAAGTAGCACTTGGATTATCTAGATTTTATAACTAAAACTTGTGATTACTGGGAATATTTGAAAATTTTCAAGCAAAATTGACCTAAAAATACACTTGAGAAAAGCCAAAATATAAGATTTAGACTCTAGGAAAAAATATCTACTACTCTTTAAATCATTGTTCTCCTTTTAATGATTACCTTTCTTACCTCTCTTATTTGTATCTCTAACTTTGATTTCAATCTTCAAAACTTAATTTTGTTTGTGATAATAAGCCAAGTGTCTACTTAAAATGTCAAACTTTTTATATATCTTTTTGTTTAGGCAAAAAGCTTTAATAAAATTAAATGATATCTAAATGACATCATAATTTGTAAATTAAAATATTAAAAATATTAATATTAAAATATTTGTGAGAAAGCTAAATAGAATGGTTTATAGATTTCTGTGGTGTGGTTTTTGAGATTCTAGATATTGATATTCCACAGTGTTCATTTTCATCTTGTTGACGTTTCGAGTTTAGAACAAGACTCATCTCCTTGTCGACGTTTCGAGTTTAGAACAAGACTCATCCTTAGGGGTGATTTACAAAGAAGAGAAATGGTGGCTATAAATATAGCTTGGAGTGATGTCATGTTTGGGGAGATGACCAACTCAAGATGAAAATAAATTTTTATAATTAAAATTCATTATTATTTATGTATAAACTATTATTTTATTTATTCTCTATTATATATTTTCATCTATGTTAATAATTATATAATAATAGCTCAGTTTTTGTTAATAATTTTTAATGAGAATATATTATATAATAAATTATTATGAAATAATTTTATTATAAACTCATTTGAAGTTATTGTATAATACACTTTATATTATTATATTAAATTAAATTTTGTTTAATTTTAAGGTGGTTATATATACTTCATATTATATTTTTATTAAGCCTATGTTATTGTTTGTTGTTAATAAGTTTATTAAAGGGCCTATAAAAATGTTTTTTTATTTATGTTAAAAATTTAATTTAAATTTAATTAATTTTTTCTATCTTATTTCTATTAAAATTTATGAATTATTTATTAGAATTAAAATATTTATTTGCTTGTTATTAGTTGTTGTTAATAATGTTAATTTTTTTTCTTTTTTCTAAGTAAAACTATTCTATTATTCACATAAAAAGTATACAGTTACATCATGACTGTCGTAAGAAACAACTGCCCAGAAGGAAAGGCAGTTTGAAACTGAAAATTGTCCAAGACAAAGAGTTTGAACAAGATTGAGAATTTGGACTAGACAAAAGGTTTGTTGTCCCACGCAGGGGATCCTTACAAGCATAGATAAAGAGGTTGCAGTCCCATCTTAGCCATTCTGCTCTTACATGCATTTTCAAAAAAACATGCAAATTGAACCTTGACATAACCAATAACATAGCATTAGATTAGAATTAGGATAGAAGTATTCCATTTAGAACAAAAACATCCATCTTTCTCACACACACGCACTGAATTGGGAAACTGGTCCCATATCCCCAGTCGGACCCGCTATACCAAACGGATAAGGAGCTGCCAACCAAGGTCCGGACCAGGCGGGTATCCCCCTTGTTGTAGACCCAATTTTCGGGGCCTTCAACACATTTGGCGCTAGAAGGAGGGCTTGAACTATGAATGACAAGTAAATCTAAATCAAAATACCATTCTGAGAGTAAATTTCCCTCACCATCTCCCCCGACTTCTCCATTACACTTAAATCCAGAGTTAGAAGTCGTCGGAGCATCAACCACTGCTACAAACCCTGACATTTCAGAACAATCTATTAATGAACCTCCTGAAGTCGAATCTCTGATTCACAAACTTCAGCGATTTTCCATTTCTCCTCAAAGATCTGATAAATCTCAAGGCAGCGTGACTTCGCAGTATAACCCTGCTCATCCCCTGACCAGATTAAAGAGTGAAAAGTTTGGCGTTTAACCAACCGAATTACCTCTTCCCAAAAGGAAAAGAGAAAGGAAATCACCTAAAGGGTCCGACAACGAGACTCTTTCATCAACATCATCCATCTCAACCTCTTCACCACGATGTCAACCATCCACTCCTCCACTTCAGACCATTGTCAATCCACCCACTTGAATCCCTACAACTCCTCCTCAATCATCAGCGATCATAATATCCTCATCTTCCCAACCACAGGGATCATCTTCTACACTTCCCTCTGTTAGTAGTTCAGCAATGGCCCAAACTCCATGGAATAACCCTGGGGCAGTCTTAATGCCTGCACCCTTGAGTCAAATACTGGCCCATCCCGAGAAATGGCTGCCTAAGTTCAATCCGAGCAGGCATGCTAGCAGAGAGCACATAAACAACTTTAATGCTATCCATTAATCTCAATGGGGTTACTAATGAAGATGTTGTTGTTCGACTGTTTCCTTATACTCTGCAAGGAACAACCGGATCGTGGTATTTCTCATTACCCTCTGGATCTATTACTAGTTGGGACATCTTCCAAGACCAATTCCTAACCAAGTTTGGTGACGACAAGTCTACGAAAACATTAATCAACGACCTATCCAACCTTAGGGCCGAATCTAGAGAGCCTATCAAAGACTTCAATCTACGTTTCAATAAAATTCTAAAAAAATTTCCTACTGCTTCCCAACCTAGCGAAGAAGTACGATGTGAATGGTATATCACTGCTTTACCATCAAACATAGCAATCTTCGTGGACAGGGCTAATAAAACAACCTTAGCCGAAAACATGAAAGAAGCCATAGCAGTAGAGAAACATATAATAGCCCTAGAGAAGAAATCCAAGATAGAGGAACAGAAATCTAAGAAGGTCACCTTCAAAGAAGAGTCCAAGAAGAAACAAGCAAAAGATCCATTCTATTTGGAGGGATTGCAAAAATTTCTAAAGACCATGTCCAATGAAATGGTTGACATAAAAAAGCAAGTAGCAGAAACTTCTTCAAAAAGGCCCTACAGAGCTTTTAAAAGAGACTCGTCAACGGATTCAAGGCCACCCAATGCTATTACAAGTGCTGACTCCGAGGAAGAGGAAGAGGAAATTGCCACTGAAGGGCAAACCGATGATGAAGAAGTTGTACAATTACAAGGAATGTGTGATTTCATCCTCCCACAAGAAGAAGATCAAGAAGTATTCCCAGTTAACACACGAAGTACAAATCAGCTTGATCCTCCCCAAACTACCCCAAATCCAAAGAGCGCAAGCTCTGCAACAAAGGATAAAGCCGCAACAAAGAAAACGACATCTGAAGCGACTCAAACTAGCCCAGTCCAAATAGATTCATCAACTCCATCTAAAACATTGATCGTTTCGGATGAAATGGAGTACAATATTATAGAAGACATGAAAAAGACTAGGGCCAACATCACTCTTTACGAATTGAGCAAGTTAAAGCATCAACAAAAGATAATGTTGAAAGAATTACATGCTGTGCCAGTTGCACCTTTGCCTGCCGTTGTACTTTCTCAAGCTTCCCAGAACATGGGAAGACCTCCAACTAATGCGACTAACAAGATTGATCCAAACGACATCGCTTTAATTGGAGGAAGATCAAGATCTCATACTCCCCTGTTTCTCCTTACTTATGAATATTTTAACAAAAATGTACATAATTGTTTAGTGGATTTTGGTGCTTCATCGAATATTTTACCAAAGTCCATATGCGCCAAATTAAACGTTCAACCATAGAAATCCATTGTTCGCATAGTTCAGCTAGATCGATTGCAAGTCGAATTCATTGGCGAACTAAATCAAGTAACCATAAGGCTGTCATCCAACCCGAAGGTATGTCAAGTTATTGACATTTTAGTCGCTAATATCCCTGAATTTTATGGCTTAATTCTTAGCAGGGATTGGTCAGAAAAACTGCATGGATACTTCGCAACTGACTGGTCGCACATGTGGCTGCCTTACAATGGTAAGCCAAATCAAATAAAAGTTGAACGAGAATTACATCAGAATTACATAGTAACAGAATTAGAGGGGGAAAGTGAACCAGTAGCATATAACAATAGCATAATTGGCAATTACTCAGTGGATTCTTTTCTCGACAATTTTAATGCTCATATGTCACCTTATTTAAAACATTTTGTTTTGTCCCAAGTCGAAATTTTTTCTCAAACGGATAGTTCAAAATGTATCAATTTTTTAGATAGATCTGTAAATAAATCTTTGTTTTGGAAATTATTTTTTGATGGTTTTAAATCTAACGAAGGAGTAGGAGCAGGATGCATGCTAATTAGTCCAGAAGGAGATAAAATCATGTTAACATGTAGGCTCGAATTTGATTGTACCAACAATATAGCAGAATATGAGGCTCTAGTCCAAGGGTTGTACAAAGCAATCAAGTTAGACATCAAGTACCTCCAAGTCTTCGGAGACTCTGAAACTGTAGTCAGATAGGTACGGAATACTATACATTGCTTATCAGGTCATTTAAAACACTATCAATCTTTAGTTCAAGATCTGACTGAGCATTTTATAGCATTCAATATTTCATCAGTTCCCAGACTCCAGAATGCAAGTGCTGACCTTTTAGCTAACGTAGCTTCTAAGCTCATTCCTTCAAAAGATTTTATTACAGATAGATTCTCAATAGAATTAATATTTAGACCTTCTATTCCTGACAACATCACAAATTGGAGAATATTCAACGATGATCCTGATATCGTAAATTTCCTTACTTCTGAAGGATCCTACTCCAATCAAATAATTGACGAAGACCAACATGATTGACAATTGCAACAAGATAGCACTAACAATGCTATACCTAAGTCGGTGGTCAAGTTAGAAGATCTATACAATTTGAAAGATCAGTTTAAAAGGTCTACCAATTCCAAGCTCCAAATTTCAACTTTGAATTATGAATTAGTAAACCTAGGAACCGATGCCAAACCACAAAACATTAGTCTAGGCCTCGGCTTAGCCCCTGAAGAAAAATCAGCGTATATTCGTCTTTTGAGACAATAAAAAAACGTTTTTGCTTGGAACTATGATGAACTCAAAACATACGACACTTCCATCATCCAAAATATTATTCCAATGACCGATAATGAAAAACCCGTCCAACAAAAATTGAGAAAGATCAATCCCAATTTAGAAAACCAGATAAAAACTGAACTCAATAAGATGTTGAAAGCCAAGATAATCTTTCCCGTCAGACATTATAAATGGGTCTCCAATATGGTACCTGTTAGAAAGAAAAATGGAGATATTAGAATGTGCATTGACTTTCGAAATCTTAGCAAGGCCTGTCAAAAATACAATTTTCCCTTACCACCTATGGAGCAGATATTGCAGGCAGTGGCGGGCTCAGAATTAATGTCTTTCTTGGATGGTTTTCTAAGAATACAATCAAAGTGTGGTACAGCCTGAGATCAATTGAAAACCACATCCAGAACTAACTGGGGCACATATTGCATATCGAAAGATCCATTTGTTGATTAATGCTGGATGAAGGACATTTTCAGAGAGCCATGGACACGCATTAAAAGGTTTAAGTCATAAAGTCTGTAGTAATTTTTTTAGATGATATAACCGTGTATTAAGAAACGAAGCTGGACCATCTCATAAGACTTGAAACAAAATCTCCAATGATGTTTTAGGTATGGAATTTCACTTAACCCAAAAGCATATTTTTTTCGCAATTAATGAAGGGAAATCTTGCTAGATCATAGTGTCAAAATCTAGAATTCACATCAATTCCGACAGAATCAAAGAGATTTCTGAAATATCCCTACCTCATAACAAAAAAGCCATGCAATCTTTCCTTGGTCAGATCAACTTTGTAAAGAGATTTGTTCCAGATTTTTCACGAATTGTCTCTCCTTTACAAGCCATGATTAAAAAGAACTCAAATTTTAAATGGGGCTAAGGTGAACATGAAGCATTCAACCTGATCAAACAAGCTATTATTAGTGCTCCATCTTTAGCAACTCCAAATTTTTCAGAGCCTTTTATTTTATATACATTTGCCTCAGATAGGTCATATGCTGCAATACTCACCCAAACGAATCAAGAAAAGGTGGAAGCCCCAATTGCTTTTTTTTTTAGTTCAAATTTACAGGGTACTGAATTAAATTATTCAGATGTCGAGAAACAAGCTTATGCTATTTTCAAAGCAATCAAATATTTCAGATCTTTTCTACTCAAAACCCATACTAAAATTATAATACCATTTCCAGCGGTAAGGAATCTTCTAGTACAAAAGGATGTGGGTGTGAAAAGGGCCAATTGGGTTACTGCGTTACAAGAATATGACATAGAAATGAAACCAGCAAACATTGTAAGAGGTCAAGGCTTTTGCAAAATGCTGGCTACAACGTTGCAAATTTCTGAAATTCCATCTGCAGAGGTACAAATGTGCGAGGTAAGCCTAAACGATGCAGAGTCATTATACGGTGATATCATTTATTATCTTAAGAACGGGTATGCTCCTTCACACCTTGATCATACTAAGAAAATAGCTCTAAGGTTGAAAGCCAAACAATATCAGCTCATAAATGATATTCTTTTTAGAATAAATTATGATTCTGTTTTCCTTAGATGTCTTGAGAAATCTGAAGCTGAAAAAGTTTTGCAGGAACTCCACGATGGGCCAGCAGGTGGACACTATGTTGGAGATGCTACTGCACATAAAATCTTGCGCACAGGGTATTACTGGCCCACGTTATTCAAAGACTCGCACAGTTACGTGAGGAAATTTCAAGTCTGCCAAACTACTGCTGGGAGACAAAAGAAGCCATCCTTACCACTACAACCAGTTAACATTGAGCAAC